>ML819056.1:43960-96007 GCA_009831015.1 Picea engelmannii | reverse complement strand
CTCCCACTCTACTCTCCTTCCTCACTACTCTTCTTACTCTACTCTCTATACTTAACCATTTTTCTCATTACTCTCATATTCCCTTAGCCATTTACGTTTCATTTCCATTATTACATTTTCCATCTCCATTTACGTTTTTCTTTTCAATTATTTTTATTTCCCATTACTATTTTCCTCTCTTGTTTTCTTTTTTCCCTTTTTCTTTTCCATATTTCACGTATTTATTTTCATATTTCTTTTTCATATCTCACGTAACTCTCCCAACACTTAGTCAAATTTATGAGTTATCGTGGGTCCGCAGGTTGGTGATCACTCTTTTTACTACCTCTTGTTCCTCCATCACAACGTTTATTTATTTATTTCTACCTTACCTAGCTCATCATTAATTACCACCTTACCTATGTCACAACGTTTAGCATTAATTACCACCTTACCTACCTCCGTTGTCGTGTTTCATATTTCTGTGACCCTCACAACGTTCACTTGAAATCTAACATAACCCTGGGAAATCCTCATATTATTTTAATAATATTTCTCTTATCCTAAGTTTTTTGGGCATATATCCAAGTGACATGTGGCAGGTGATTGGACATGACATGTCAAAAATTCATGGGTTGACATGGAAACGAATGATACTATGACATGTGTCAACCAATGAACCATGACACATGGAAACCAATGATGCTGTGACATGTGGCAGTTGAAATTGGCCATGATGCTCTCAAAAATTGAAAGAAAATCCAGCTATATTTTTATGTTGTGTTGATAAATCTGCTTGGTATCTCGACCTCACAAGATTATATCTTGAGACCTAGAACTCCAAATTACACTCAGAAATACTCGTTGGAAAACTGGAATGATGAATTCTCCATCTAAACTGGTTTACATGGCTAAGAAATTGAATATATTGACTAGAAAATTAAAATATAGTCCTCTTTTTAAAAAGGCATCTAGTTAAAATTCTCAAAATAAAATTTAATTTAAAAACCTTTATTAAAGACAAAAAGGGGCCCACTTCAAGAAACAAATGTAAATTATACAAATTCATTAATGAGGCTTCAATAAGACATTAATTAAAGTGTTTATCTCAAGAATAAAAGCGTATGGAAAATTCAAGAAGAGAAAAACTTAACTACCTCAAGAAGTTACAAGAGCAAATTTAAAAAGCAAGAGAAGACTCCATCAAAGGGTTAGAAGCAGGCAATTAGAATATCAAAATAGAAGGGTCCAACCATCAACATGCAGCCAAGCTTATGATCAGAAAACAAAGATATCCATCTTCTCCATCATTCTTCTTCTTCTACACTAATTTCTCAAGGCTTTAAGTTTGTATTTTTTAAACAAGCATAAGGTTGAGTCTTGAGTGTCTCTCTTGTATTATTCAAAGACTCGTTCTCTATAAAATCATGGAGTATTTATAGCCATATATGTGGTTTTCATATGTAAGCCAAGATTGTCTATTGGATTCATGGAAATTTAATCCTTGTGTTTGACAAGTTTTATTTTTGAAGATTTAGTCAATTGGTTTATTGAGATTTTTTGTATTGTTGAATATATTTATGAAACTCCACAAAGAACTACTTTGGGGTTTTATTTTGAATGATTTCTCGGATCTTGGGATTTCTGAGTGTGAGATTTTTTCAGTTTTCCCATCAAAATCTTTCAATCTATGAATGCAGAACTCATTTAAAGTTCTTTGAATTTCCTCCTATTTCTTGTGAGAATATATGAATACATCCACTATGTGTATGTGACTCGTAGGGTTCCATAAATCATGTTGAGAATACATATATTCTGATTTCCAAGCCTTCCTTCAATATTTATTTGTTGAGAAGTTGTTTGTTGCACGGTAAGAGAAAACATGTTATCAAGAACCATTCCATGTATAAATCAAAGCAATAAATATTTGGGGTTTGTTGTCTAGCATTCTCCCTAATCCAAGATATTCAAGATATATTTTTTAGCCAAAGAGGAGTACCACCTCTATAAAAATGGTGGGGGGTTAATATCCTTCTGAGGTTGTTGTTTGGACCTTAATCGATCCATAAATCAAAAATTTTGGTGACACCATAGGGGAACAATTTATTTTCAAGATATATGAGGCTTTGTTTCATATTTGATTGAAGAACCAGAGTCTCCATGGTTCAAAGCTTCAAAAATAAAATTCAAAAATACTACTGCTTGTTCTAGATGCAAGGGATTTATTAAAAAAGTATTCAAAAATATTTGGATGACCTCAAAAAGGGACAATAACAATCAAATATTCGGGAGGATGAACTCCTTGGTGATTCCATTAAAAGAACTCTCAAATTCCCTTGAAACTCCATTGAAAGGATTCAAGAATATCAAGAAGCGTTATATTATGACTCCTTTGAGGAGTTTCTTTCATTTCATGATGTTCCTTTACCTTCTTCACCAATCCCACAAATGGATTTACAAGATTTAGCAAAAGGAAGAGCTACCCAAAGAAGGAGGTGATTGCATAGAATCCCTTTAAATATGCCCGAAGTAAATTTTCAAATGCCTGATATTCCTATTGAAAAAATTTCCACATTATTTAGAAATACTTCAAAAGATGCATAACAACACTTGTTTAAATTAAAAATTATATGTGATGTTTTCAATCTCATTGAAGGCAATGTTACATGTCGGTTATTTTTACAAACTTTGTCTGAGGATGCTCTTGAATGGTACAATTCATTGTTACATGGGACTATTACCAATTGGGATGTATTGGAAACTTCATTTGATGAAAAATTCTCCCACCCACCCTCTCCCATATGGACATAAGACAATGAAGATTTCAGCCTTTCATATACTCCATATGAAGATCTTTCAAGCAGAAAATTTGAAAATGATATTGATGATCCTTCACCAAATGCACAAGAAGATTTCATCCAACATACTCATGTGGAAAAAGTTGCAATAGATTATAAAAATCCAAAAGAACATTGGCCACAAGAATAATTGGTGGAAGAAATTAATCTTGAGAATAATGATGGGAAAGATTTTCATTCCATGAAGGAAGAATTATTTTAATACATTGTCATTGAATCAAGAATATTGGATGTGGTCAGTAATGAGGAGAAAGATGAAAGTATTCTCAGATTAGAAAACTCTCATCCAACCAAAAACAGCTGGAATCTTGAGCAACCAAGAGTTGATTTCACATAACCATGGTTCCAAAGCATTGTTGGTCAAGTAATGCAATCAGGTTTTGAGCACATCTTGCAGAGTTTTTCCTTAGCACATTTTGGACATGCCTCTAACTCTTTGGTACTAGCCTCAGTATGTTCCAGTATTCTTAACTCATTAAAAATATAAGTTGGATGCTTAAATGGCTTCATTAGAAATCTACCTACACTTGAAAATGTATGCAGAACTCATTTAAAGTTCTTTGAAATTATCAAAACTATTTCCTCTTATTTCTTGTGAGAAGATATGGATGCATCCATTATTTGTATGTGATTCATAGGCTTGCATAAATGATGTTGAGAATACATTTATTATGATTTTGAAGCCTTCCTTCAATATTTATTTGTTGAGAAGTTGTTTGTTGCACATAAACAACAAATATGTTATCAATAACCGTTCCATGTATAAATCAAAGCAATAAAGATGTGGGGTTTGTTGACTAGCATTCTCTCTAATCCAAGATATTTAAGATATATCTTTTAGCCAAAGAGGAGTACCACCTTTATAATAAAGAAAGGGGGTTAATATCCTCATGAGGTTGTTTTCTAGACCTTAATTGATCCAGACATCAACAATAGGCAACCCCCTAAATTTAGGAATGGCTAAAAATATACATGGATGTCCCTTGAAAAGTGGAATGTTGTGCATGCACTCCAACACCCCCCCTAAATCACAACTTGGGAGTAGGCATCATGTATGAGTCTCGACAATTTTCAACCATGTTAAGTACTCATGTATAAAAAACTTATGAAAAACATAATATGACAAAGGTGAGGTAAAGAGAGAAAACCCAGTGGGAAGAAAACACCCCCCCCCAAAATATAATGCATGCTACTATGCAGTTGCTATGAAGAAGGATGGTGTTGCATATCAACAAACCCATCATGTATCTATCCTCGGATCTGTCTTGTCCCATCATGTGAGAATCCCTTGGCTACTGGTTAAGAATTACACATTCTTACGATAGCATTGAGTGCTCATGGAGTACAAAAAAACCAATAACTAGTTCTCTGTGACTTGGTCGTTTCTCCCACTAGTTCATTAATTACCTATAAAGTATGATGTGCCCTTATTTGGTTCCTCCTAGAGTGCATACAAGGGGCCTTCCTTGAACTCGTCATGTGATTTTTATCTACTTTATTCATTTGCATGTGTTATGAGAGTAACATAATCATATTTAGGAACAAAATGAGAAAAGGTATATGACCTGGAAATATGATCCACCTCCCCAATTGCAACCCTGGAACCATCTACCATCTCTAAAATTATCAATGAATCTGGAGTGAACTCAACTCACTTGCATGTACCTAAGTTTGTAATATAGTAGATAGAGAGGAGATTCATGGAGAGTTTTGGAACATGTAACACATTCTGAAATCTTCCATAATCAAGGTCCATACTCCCTTCTCTGCACACTTCCATAGGTGTTTTGTCTACCATAAACATAGGAGGTCTAGTGCAAGGTACCAATGAAGAAAAATAATGCTTTGAAGTAGCCATATGGTTAGAGGCTCCTGAGTCTAAGATCCATCTATCAGATGATAAAGAAATAGTAGTCAAAACATGACCTTTACCTTGATCCTATGGTGTCTTGTCTCCAGTCTTCTTCTTGAAATTGTTCAGTGTGTAATCTGCAAGGTTGTGTTGTTGAAGTATTTTTTCCATAATATCAATTATATTCACCATACAAGAAATCTCAAGGTGAAACCTTTTGTTACAGTAGTTACACATTGTTCTCTCATTCTTAGACTTTCCTCCCTTTTTGTTCAATGTCTCTTTAGAGGATTCAATTCTTTCTTTATCTATGTGATTAAGATCCCCTTATTTCTACTTTTTCTTCTTGCTATCATCCTGCACCACAAGAGAATGGGCCTTGGATATCATGAGAGCCCCCATTTGAATGATATTATTCTTCTCATAAATAAGTGATTCTGTGAAGTTTTCCATAGAGGGAATCTTCCAATATTTTCCCATATAAATCCTTGTAGTGTGGATAGAAGAAATAAACACATAATACTCAGGCCCTGGCTTTGAAAGAATTGAGAGGATAAGTCGCTCCTCTTTCCTATCAATGCCACAAGCTTTATCATTTTGAAGCAAAGACTTGAACTTGGAAAAGTAGTCATGTAGGGTCTCAAAGTTTCTTGGGCTCAAATATATGAGATCGTTCTCCAATATATGTCCTCTCAGTTCATATTGCTTGCAAAATAATCCATCCAACTTATTTCATACTTCGTTGGGAGTTGAAAAATATTCAACATGAAAGAGCAAGTCTAGAGATATGAACAAGCATAGAATCGCATATGAATCATCCATTCTATTGAAGTACTTTTCCTTTTCTACACTTGATTTGGGTTCAACTTATGTCCCCATAGTGACCCTGTAAATCCCCTTTCTCCTTAGCAGAAGTATGATCTTGGGTTTCCATTCAAAGTAATTGAATGTGGTAAGAATCACTGATGTAGATGGTTGTTCCATTCTATTTGGGTTGTTCAATCTTTGAAAAACCTGCAATATAATGTTAGTTTTCCGTACAATCCACTTTAGTGCCCTAAGACCATGTAGGATTTTAAGCTCAAGCCAAGATCTAGTTGCTAGAAAAACCTACACTAATAAAATTGCAAGAAAAAGTGAGAAGAAAGAACGAAACAACACTCAAAAAGACAATATTGTTGAAGAACTAATTAGTATTTCACTTGTATATTAATGCTTGACATGAGTATAATATATAGACTCTCTGGGGAGAAATGCGCATAAGTTCAAGGTTATTTTTGCATGCACTAATTAGATTTAGTCAAATCTTAACTAATCAATACCATGGATCAATAACGTGGATTAATACCATGGGTCAATACCACAAGTCACTAAGTGGTAAATGACAGTAAATGATCATTTTCACTCCATTAATAATAAAGGAAATATGCACTTCCTAGGGGGATAAGGTATCCATAACCAATGCGCATTAGTTGTCACTAATGTCATATGTTAGACTTGCTATAAATAGCATTGCTAGAAACAGCACTGCTAGAAACAGGCAACCCCCTAAATTTTGGAATGGCTAAAAATAGACATCGATGTCCCTTGAAAAGTGGAATATTGTGCATGTAATCCAACAACTGGTAACATTGGATCTACCTTTGATCACCCTCGTTGTTGAAAAAAATTCTTGCCACCAACTGAATTTGTCATCCCTAAAACTATTTCACTTGGAACAACTGACGTATTTCAAGCATCTTTCATAGTGAATGTAATATAAATAGTGGATCCTTTATATTGATTAGTTAAACCATGTTTTCATTTATCCTTATTAGTATGAAATGGTTTAGTCCAATCAATTTAGATAAATGAACTCCCAATATCTTGCAACAACTCATGTTGGAAGTTAATGAGAACCATAAATTACCTTGCTCCGAGTCAACCTAGATCATCAAATTGGAAAGATAATGTAAATGTTGTATGTATATTATTTGATATTTATTTTTACATTTGTACTTCTCATTTTAGGAATTATTAAGTTGGACATTAAAGCTTCTAATGTTTTTTTACCAAGACACCATTCAATGCAATCAATTTAGAGAAATGCACTCCACAAATTTTACAAAAAGAAATGTTGGAAATAGTGGACCCATTCCTCCTGCTCCAAATATAGTTAGACCATTAGACGATGTTCAAAATGATGTATAATTAAAATTAATTTGCAAATGGTGCTCAACATCTTGTGGCCACATTTCCTATTCATGGATAAAAACAACAAGTTTTCTATCAGTTTGACTAAAACATTATTGTAGTTCATAAAACAAATTGGGCCAAGATCGATAACCTCTCAGATGTCCAAATGTCATGTTTGTCATGAATCTTATCATAGAATATAGGTTATCATAGGGTATAAAGAACCTATTTGGAAACAATGTAAGAATGAGTGAGGTTCGCATTGATATAGACATCTATGACAACCTCCCCAAGGAGGTCACACCACTCAACCTGGCAATTCCCATCTCAGTCCATGAGGTTTGTAGCCAGGGTGTTCTCCCCAAGGAGGATGCAGCCATTAATCCAACTATGGCCATCTCAGTTCCCATCCCTTAAGGGGTTCTTCCTCATTTCCAACTTCTTGTTTATTTTTTGTTTTGTTGTGTAAGCATGTAGTTGGATATTTACAACCTTCGGGTTATGTGAAAGAGTTATTATCATTTCTTTCTCAGCCATCAGCATGTTTGCATCTTAAATGGAAACATTATATAAAGGTTAGTTGGTGAACATAATAGTCTAAGTCGTTTTTCCTCAAGGCTATTATGTTATCTTGTTGTTCTTTTTATTGTTCATGTTTTTTAGATAATTTCTCTTCATTCTAGTGTGATTCACCACTCAACTAGGGTTTGCTAGTTGAGAGGTTTGTATATACATAATTTGGTATCAAAGCATCGGTCCAAGCATATTCATTCTTCAAATTTTGGTTATATGCTCAACACCTCACTCAATAGTCTCTTATTTCAATAGTATAAACTCTAATTTAGTTCTTTTGGAATGCACCCTCCCACCCAAATCTACATTGGCACATGATTTCATCAATCTCCCTACTTCAATTTTTAACTGAAGTGGAAACCTTACTTTTGCTAGAATACATCATCATATATGATTTTTGGATCCCAGCCCTCCTACCCAGATCTCCCTTGACACTTTTTTCCCTACTTCATTCTTGAATTGAGGTGGAATCCTTGCTTCAACAAGGAGATTTAGCATCAATTCTTCTTTTGTCTACATCTCTCCATTGGAGGTCTTTATTGGTGGATTTTTAACTGCAACATAGCTTCAAGATTTGGCCCCCTTCTATGTGAGTTTTATTAATAGCTACCAAATATTTTGTATTTTTTCACTTATATGTGGTAGCTTAACTTTTCGTAAGGGCCCTCTCCCTATAGGACCTTATACACCCATTCACGGCTTTCCCTAACATGTATCTCCAACCATTTCATATATGTACCACCATATTGAACCCTAGTTTTAATTGGATCTTAGGTGCACTCTACTCCTTACTTAATTCTACAATGTTCATCCTTCATAAATGTCTTTCCCCTCCCCTCGACCCTTCTCTTGAACTAGTTACGTCTATGTTCCCTTATGTTGAGCATATTAATCATCCTTCTATAAATCCATTGGCAATAGAGGTGATTCCAAACAACATAACCTCTTCTCCCTCACCTCTGCATTTCATTTTTTATCCACTATACATCTCTATATAGAAAATACCCTTAATCACCCCTCTTTTACCTACAGTGTCTACAACTTATTTGCACCAAGTTTGGCATGGTTTTCCCTATTCAATGTGCCTTCCTTACAAGCTATAATAGCCATCCCAATCCCTGACCAAAAAAAAGACTAACCCTAACTCTTGATTCTCGTCATTCCTTACAGTTTCCCCTTCTAGAACTATCTATATATCTCACCATACCATCCTTTGATTATTCTTCACAATTCCTCTGATCCCAAATCTCCCAAATGAGAATTAAGACCTTTGAAATGGATTGTTGCACCACCATCGATATAGGAATGGATGCCATTGAATTTCATTTCTTAGCATTTGTTCTCACACACTTTATTACAGCTTGTAAGCATGCAAGTGCATACACAAGGGTTTCCCTCCTTGTAATAAAATGGAATCAAAAAGTGAATTATTCAACTATCGATGTGCCCTACCTTCATTTTGAATATAAGAAGGATTTTCACTACCAAGCTCTAATAACATTGTTCAACTCTATATTGAATTATCTAGCACGAACAACACTAACACATTTTATGGTGATCTCTCCATGATAAGGGTGGATATTAATGTAAGTTATTTTGTAGAAATTCAGGCACATAGCATGCCTCTTGGGCTTTGTGTAGATCTAAATGACTACTACAGGGTCATCAATCTCCTCAATAATAAACTATGTAATAGGATTGAAAACATGGTGAAGTTAATGGTAATATTCCCAAATTTTGTTGGCTATTTATCTCTTCAAAAATCGTGTAGCAAGATGTGACTCATTTTCATGGCAAAGGGTTGGTCACCTAGAGTCTTTGTCATTTATAGCATTAGATTGTTGTTAGACACTCTTTCTGTTGTCCCTTTCTTTTCTAAGGAAAATGCATTCATTCATTAGGGTATCGACTATCTTTGCACTATTGGTTGCATTGGTGACCTTTGAAGGTACTCATATATTTTTATTCTAATGGTATGTAACCATTTGTATGTTGCTAAATATTGAGTGGGAATTACCTATAACAAATCATACCTTGATCAACGAGGTTTCAACCACTTGTGACCTTTAGGATGGCGTACACCACACCTCTACACTTTTACAATAAATAAATCAATTTTTTTATATTCCTCATCAGTTCCAAGATCCATCTCTTCATATGACTTGTACCGAAAACACATATTCTATTCTCCCCATACAACTATAAGCAGTGATTTACCATGCCATTGTCTAGATATTTGTTTAGCATGAGATGATGATGGTTTAATATAATTTGTGGAGCATGTAATAGATTCCTCCTTTGCATCAAGGAACATTTCCCTATTGATGGTATATATGCTCTTTTAGGTTGATGCCCAACACAAACTTTCATTTGCCCACTAATGTGGCCACTTATTCTCTATTTTTATTTAGAAATGTGCCCAAGCAATGGCTCAGTGGGATGCACGCCATTTTTTTTAATATCTCTCTCTCTAATACTATGTCATCTCTTTTCTTTCATGTTGCATATAGAAGGATTTTTGTAGGTGTCTATTTCACTTCTTATCTCATAATATATCCTACCATAACACAACCAATTATGAAGACAACATTGTTCACCTTCCTTATACATATGTGTGTTATTTCTCTTCATATTATACTTGCATGGGACCAATGTCACTTCTTTATGGGAATCACCTCCAAACCCTTGATTGCACAACAATCTCACACACTACCACATTTTACAAAGATCTCTAGCCTCATTTATTGGTACCCCTCTCACATGTAACCAATGCATCCTTAAAAATATCTTATTCAACTACTCTCATTTCTCTACAAGATGCACCTTGTATATTTACCTCTAAGATATCCCCTTCTTTTAGAATTTGTGGATGCTAATCAATGGGTAATTATTCACAACACCAACTATTCAACACAATGTTACTCAACTTCCCACTTCATCTCTGGATGACATTTTCTAGATAGGCTATCTATCTCACACACTTTCCACCAAACCCTAATTGTTGTTGGGGTTACTGTTTACTTCTAATACATGGATACATTGCCTTGTCTAGAGCATCACCCCTTCTTTTGGGTGAATGTGGTTCACACCTACAAAATCACCTAATGTTGCACTAGCTAAATTTATGGCACATTACCCCTCTAGAAATAGTACCTTCCTCTACCATGTTTGGCTTATGCACCTCAAAAACCTACAATATTCTAGGTTTCATTATTTTCTCACAATTCCTTAGCAGCAATCACAACACTATTGGTCAAGTTTTCACAACCCTTGCAGCAGTAACTCAATGCATCCTATGGAGGCACAGATGCATTATTATCTCATAGCAATACCATATCTGTGGTTTCCCTTCAAAGGCCTCAACACACAACATGTGAATCTATTTTCATTTGATCCAACCCTTGATCTCACTACCATTACTAATCTATGGCCCTTGAATCAGACAACACATGTAATTATGACATTTTCGATCAAGCAAGTTTAGCTTATACTAGGTATATCTTTGTATGGTTAACACTTCAAAGAGTATCAGACTAAAGCACTTAGATAGATATCCGTTAATTGTCAAACTAACCAGGTCAAAACTACAATAACATAAGATATATAAATTGTGATAACACACTACAAGCTATGAGCGATAACTCGATGAAACAAATGTGATAATTCAATAACAAGAAATTTGATTAATGAACAAATAACAAATCCAAATATAATAATACAAGTATTCAGTTTAACGATGAAACAACAACCTAGCACCCATATTAATATGTGACTTATCCTAATCACTTATAATTTGTCTCTACAATTCTTTCTGCGGCATATTAATTTCATCAAACCTTACTTGAAGTTTCCTCCTTTCGATTTCAAAGATGTTTGTTACATGCTTATTAGGTTTTACTTTGTGCAAATTCTTATATAAATCAATCAACCAAGGAAAATTGTTTTCAAGCTTTCATATAGATTTTGTGATATTCTCATGAATATAGACCTCGATCAAGACCTAATATGGCCCAATATCAACTTTTTTTTGGAAAATTGTGATATGTCATCTTCTAGTAAAGTGATGAATTTATAGGTAAATGGAGTTTGATCATTTTCATCCTTACTATGAAGCATCAGTGGTGTGTGGTTGTTCTAAGTACAAAGGAATAAAAGACTATGATGATGTATTGTAATGGAATAATACCGATGTGATGGACTCCCTATGAGGGTTGGACTTTTGGCTCCTATTGATGTTGAAAACCTCATAGGTCTTATAGAGTGCACACATATTCATCCCTTCCTCAAAGCCTCATCCAGGAAAAGATGCATTTTAAGAAAACCGTCCAAATATTCCTTAGATGCTAAAGATTCCTCTAATGCTAAAGATTCCTCAGATTCCTCAAATTCTAAGAGTGTAAATAGTGGTTGGGTTGCTAGGAGGGGAAAATGCCTAAGAGTAAAAAAAAATATCCAAGCCTTTTACCGATCAAACTATACCTTTGGAAGGTGTTGGTGGTGTAAATATTGCAAGAAAATTGGTGCTATTATATAAACTTCATATAATAGATCCACATATGGTGATTGGCCTAGATCTAGGGCTATTCCCACTATAGAATAGTTTTTTTCATATTGTGACCATAGTTTCATGATTTCCCCTTCTAAAATCAAAGGAGAAAACATGGGCCTATATATCATGTCAAATGTGCATATTCCTAACGATAGAGAGCTTACATTAATACCTTGTGCACATTCCTAACCATAGAGAGATTACGTTAATATATTTTTGTGAAACTCATTATAGACACAATGATTATGGCATATTGGCATCATTCAAATATTCTATGTCCAATTACAGTGTGTGCTTGAATTCATTGAGAAATTTAAAGAACTATCTATACATGGATGGTGATCCATGCATACATGGTAACATTGCGAGATTTATTGATAGTGAAAAAACACAGAAATGCAAATCGTACGTTTGTTGAGACAATTGTTGACAAGGAAAGGTTCATGTCTAGGATTGCGAAATTATATGCTTTTGTAGATGAAATTCATAATATGTTTTTGGAGACGAGTTGTTAGTGGACCACAAATTTTCTATACCTATACCTATTCAAAAATAAAGCATGTAGTTTGTTTTCCCTTAGAGGTCCCAATAGGACATAAGAAGAAGGCAACAAAACGATATTGTATAACTTTTCAACTATAAGGGTTTATATTGATGAAATATTGAAAAACTAAGACGTTCCTTTGAAAATGTTTATTTTAAAATTGCTTATGTGCAATATCTCATGGAGTTTTGTTCAAAATAGTTATTGCATTAAATTTATCTTCATCTATCATATTGGGAATTATAGATACAACATATTTTTGTTCATATGGTATCCATTTTTACTGTGATGATGATAAAAGTGATCACGATAGTATCATTATTGTGTATTTTTAGGATGATATAAGGGATGACGAACATGTTACTACTGCACCTCTTCCATTTCATTGCATTACTACCTCTTGGAGAGAGAAAATGGCATTAATATGCAAGCTTTTTCCCACGAAGAGTATAACAAGTTTTTGAATGTGTCTCCTTTATAATATTTGGTTTCTAATTGTAATACTATTGTGCCTAATACCAACATTTCAAATGGAACTGGAAAAATGAACAATATAGGGAAGACAACGTGAATATGAATAGTGGAGATGAGATCATACACGATATGCACATTGCAACCAAATGTTATGTGATGTTTTTGAGAGTGAATACATTCATGTAGTTGGTGAACATGAAGAAGATATGGATGGAGGTGTTTCAGACCATGTCATTGAACATGAGCATTTAACATAGGCTATACAAACACCCCTTTTAAAGTGGTCAATAATGCAAAGTGTTATAAGTTGACCATTGTAATCCTTTATAATTTGAAAGCAGCATATGGAGGGTCAAACAATAGCTTTACACATTTGTTAAGGTATAAAATGTGATGTGTAATATAGTATAGTGTGAGTTGTGATTTATTTAATCTTTTTAGCTTTTTAATTGTTATTTAGTTGTTAATGTTAGTTTTGATCAATTTCTTATGGGACAAATTGTTTCCATTGGACAACATAATTCTTAGTACATGTAAAGTTTTAGAAAAATGTCGTCTGATTTGGGTGTTGTTTAGAAAGTATATCATGCATGTCCAAAAGATTGTATCTTATACAAAGGATAACATAAAGATGAGTTTACATCCAAAATGTGAGACAAGTCACTAGCACTCTGATATAAAGGGAAAAAATGCCCCACAAAAATTACCACACCACTTGTCCATAATTATGAGATTGCAACACATGTTTCATTGTAAATATTAACTTGAATATATGGATTGGAGTGTAAAAAATAGGAGTGGACAAGTTGTGTTGCGCATTCCTATAGATTTCCAAGGCAATGAAGCACATAGAAAATACATGGCATGAAAAAATTATATGTGAGCAACAAAGTATAAGACTTGGCTTAGCACTTCACAGAGTGAATCCATCTCCTTCCAATATATAAATTATACAATTTGGCCCATCCTCCTAATAAATTATACCATCCTTCCATGGGTGTTTTTGTGGAAAGAGCATTTGATATTGTCCCTTATTGTGCTTGGAAAGCATAAAGTTCGAGACATGGATGTTTTTTTGGAACCATTTGTAGATGAGATGTGCACCCATGGACTAGCATTAGTATGCATGATATTTCATAACCTATATCTGACAGGTGATTTACAATGTACAATGTGATTTGGCTGGATAATCCATGACTTTCCAGGGGTGGGATTATGTTCCAATATAACCTTTCTTTTGGAACAATGTAAATCAATTTTAGCAACTATGAGTCAATGGGGTTCATCAACAATTGATGCATCGTGACTATTTTTTTTACTTTTGTTGTTCAAGATTGAGGACAAAAGGATTATTCACTTGCCCACCCCGTGGAGAGGAAATTTGTTCAATGTATTCTTTGCATAAGTGAGTTTATGAAGGAAACATGTCATTTTTGCAACCAAATCATCATTTTTGTCAAATGAAGAGAGATTTTAATGAACAAATTGAGGTAAGACCCCCTCCTCATAACATGATGCCAGTAGATTGGTCAAAGAAGATTCAATCTTGCATTGAATTGGTCTAGGAGGATATGTACAATGGAGACCTATTTGATATTGACAATGATCTAGATGACTTCAAAATTCCTTTTGATTGCATGCCAAAAGGCATAAACATGCCTTCCAAATTCCATGATCTCTTGTGTTTGAAAGAAATCAAAGTGGCACATTTATTAGATCTTATGCACATGTTCAAGAATTAGTTATATTGTCTTTGGAAACATATTTATTCCACTAAGAAAGTTACAAATGCATCTAGAAGAGATTTGGTCTTTTCAAGGACAAAGAAATAGCTATGAGAAAAATAAACAATTAATACGGATGGCCAAAAAAATTATCCTACTACCGGTGATATTTTCCAAGGATGACTTAGAGCTTGTGAAGAGTGTGATTTGTACATTAGAGCACTAATAGGATATGATTATTCATTGAGAAAAGCATTCATCGTTGATGGTCAATTGATGGGTGTCAAGACACATAATCACCATAATTTGTTAAAGGTACATAATACTCATGTGGTTTTGGCATAAATTAGTGTGGAATTCATAATTGAGTACCCCTTCTAATATTATGACCATATTCTAACTAGTTTGAGGATGCATATGTTTAGTGTATCTAACTAATAGGTATACATATATGAACTAGTCTCACACAAGATTTGTGTCTAGCCATTGGACATTTATCTGAGTTTGTAAGGTTGTTTTCTCATATTTCTATATAGATCATAAATTTATCTTCATTGAGTATATATGTAAAAATATCAAGTAGTACTATGACAACTTTTTATATGAAATAATTAATAGTAACTAATTGGGGTTGTCTTGACTTTAGTTGGATCACATCCAAGGAGATACATGTCATGAGATCTTTTTGATAGAAGGAGATTTATTAGATATGACCTAGATGGTGAGTCATATTATGTTCACATAAATAGAGAAATATGTCCATCTCAACTTGAACCATTTATGCTTTTAGAAGATAGTGAGAAGGTGGTCTTCCATTTTGATGTCCACAATGAAAATTGGTGGTTTGTTATTCCAGTACACCCAAGGGGAAAAGAGTTTTTTGAAAATATACCTATTGCAATTGTTGCATTAGGTCAATAAAAGGATGGTGTAAATAATTGGTGAAGTAAATGTGGGTGATCGAGTAGAATTAAGAGTGTAGTTTTGTCAAGTAGTATTCATTGTATTCTTAATGTTTTTTTTAATACATATATATAATATGGTGGGTTCATATTGTTATTTTGTGAATTTAAATGAATCAGAGTTGTTAATTCACACGGTATATTTTAATGAATATAAATCAACCAATGTTTGGCTTAATCAATTGATGAGCATACAAACATACATAGGGCTTAGGTTGTCAGGCCAAGGATGGGCAGGGGGAATAAGTAAATCCATGGATGATTTTTCATTAACTCATATCATGCATATATACAAGAGGAAGTGCACTTTGATTTCATATTCCAAGAGGTTTGAATGACTCTTCCTAATCACCTATGACTTTTCATATTTCTCCTGGCTTAATATTTACAAAGAAATTTACAATGTACCTCAATCCCTAAGGATTAGGTATCTAACATTCCCCCCCTTGATATGAAGGGGTGTTTGTGATTCCAAGCATCATTATGAATTTTTCAAACTTTTCTCTTCCAAGCACTTTGGTGAATATGTCCAAAATTTGCTCATTTGAGGAATAATGTCTCAAATAAATAGTCTTGACCTCTACATGATATCAAATTGGATGGTACTTTGTGTTGATATGATTGTTTTGATCATGGAATCCAAGATTCTTGGCCAACTTGATTGTAGAAGTATTGTCAACCATAAGAGTAGTAGAATTCACCAGTTTGTCCTACAAATATTCAAGTATTTTCCTAAACCACACAATCTCCTTTGTTGCTTCTGGAGCTACCACATATTCTACCTCTATTGTGGAATCTATTGGAACTAACTCTTTGCATGATCTCTAGGAGACATCTATTGATCTACGACTCATGACATAGCATGAAGTTGACACTACATTTTCTTTATCCCCATCAAAGTATGAATCAAAATATCCAATCAAGTTGAATTCATCCACCTTAGAATACTTGAGTCCAGAGTCTTGAGTTCCCTTATAGTAGTTTAGAACTCTTTTTGTAGTAGACCAATGTCCTTCATAAGGTTTTTTCATAAACCTAGAAAGAATCCCAACAATTAATGAAATATATGGTCTAGTGGTGGTAAGGTAGATAAGACTTCCCACAAGCTGACTGTACTTGGTTCCACAAATTCATTCCCTTCTTTTGATGTGAGCTTCAAATTTTGTTCTATTGGAGTAGAGAGAGACTGAGCTATGCCAAATGTGTTCAAAAATTCTCCAATGTACTTTTTTAGGGAGATGAATATGTACTTTGGTTTTTGAGTCACTTCAATACCCAATTAGTAGTGAAGATGTCCCAAATTTGTCATCTCAAAGCCTTGTTGAGTACACAACACACCCTAAAATTTTGAATTTTTGGGAACCACCCTTTCTTTGCTTTTTTGTAAAGAGATTTCACATAGTTTGAATTTATTGATTTTATGCATCTCATATAGGTTGACAATGTTTTGACTTAGAGAAAAACTCAAAAAGAATCCAAGCACAAAAATAAACCAAGTTTAGAATGATAAAAATGATATCGGTGAAGTTTAAAAATCTCTAAGAGTACTAGACAGACCATTTTGTGGGTTGTTGATGAAAAAAAAGTGTTTTGGAAACCCCCAATAGAGAAACAAAAAATTGAAACCCCTAAGAGAAAAAAGAGTTTTTTTTTAAACCCCCGATAAGAAAATGACCTTTTTTGGAAACCCTAAAAAGGGAAGGTCACATTTTCTCCCAACACCTGAAACGCCAGGCTTGACGACTCTACGAATGGGCGGTTCACCTCCCCATCCCTCATTAATTCCTGAGGAGCCATCTACCTACCAGCCTGCGAGACATTTAATTTGGGGACAACGAGCCTCTTTTGGTTCTCTGGGCCAGTGGAGCCCAAATACGGTATTGATTTTTGGTGGAAGTTAACGCCACCTTTCCAGGTGCCTTCCACCGCCTTTCTGCAGCCATCGTGGTCTCTTTTTCAGCATATCCCCTCTCAGCAATCCTGCAATATAACTTCATAATATTATTCACATTCATCGACCTTTTCCACAAGGTCCATTCACATCACATATTCACATTTCTGAGTTTGCCACAGATCTTAGCCAGTCCAGTTATTTTTTTACAAACTGGGGGAAACAGGGTGTTACAATTCCCTCCCCCTTAAAGGAACATCGTCCCCGATGTTCTATCTATCAACATGTCATGCATGTTTGGATGCAAACAAAATCGGATATGCTTGTTTCATGGCATCCTCCATTTCCCATGTAGCCTCATCTAGGCCAAAATGTTTCCACTGCACCTTGACCTGTGCAATGGTTCGGTTTTGGAGCGGGGTTTCCTTTCTGTCCAATATGCATTGGGGTTCTGGTAGAAATTCTCCCTCTGGTTCCACCTGGATCACAAACCAGTCAATTATATGATTAGCATCATGTACATATTTCTTCAGTAATGAAACATGGAAAACAGTATGTGCTTTTACTGTGGGAGGAAGTGCTAGCCGATAGGCTACAGGTCCCACTCTATCTAGAACCTCAAAGGGTCCACAATACCGGGGTGCCAACTTGGCACAAGCTCCCATTTTGAACTCTCTTGGAGTTCTCTTTTGGTCGGCATAACTTTTCTGTCGGTTTTGAGCGACCTTCAGATTTTGTTTTATCTGAGTCACTTGCTATTCCATTTCTTTCAACATATCGGGTCCAAAAGAAATCATGTTTACAGGGTTACTCCAGCTGACTGGAGTATTACACGGCCTACCATAGAGGACCTCGAAGGGACTCATCTTTAAGGATGCTTGGTAGCCGTTGTTGTAGGCAAATTCTACCAATGGCAGGTAATCTTCCCATTTTCGGGGTTGATGCATTACATGTATCCTTAACATATCCTCTAATATTTGATTCACTCTTTCTGTCTGTCCGTCGGTTTGAGGGTGATAGGCGGTGCTAAACAACAATTTGGTCTCTAAACCAGCCATCAGTGATTTCCAAAAATTGGAAGTAAATTTTGAGTCTCTGTCAAACACTATCTCTTTCGGCATACCGTGCAATCTGAATACCTCTTTCATGAATACCTGGGTGATATCTATCGCCTTGCAGGTTGATTTGATGGGGATGAAATGAGTAGACTTGCTCAGTTTATCCACCACTACCATAATGGCGTCATTTTGTTTGGTTGAAGTTGGCAATCCAGTGATAAAATTCATGAAGATGGTTTCCCATTTCCATTATGGGATGGGTAAAGGTTGCAATAGTCCTGTTGGGTGTCGATGTTCTGCTTTAATCTGTTGGCACTCTATGCATCGGGCCAAATATTTGGTTGTGTCTTTCTTCAATCCATGCCAATAAAATTGTTTCCGGGTGGCAGTGATCATTTTTTGGTATCCTGGGTGAACAGTATATGGTCTTTTATGTAGTTCATCCATAATGAACCTCTTCAAGTCGTCACAATTTGGAATGTACAGTCTATCTCTGTAAGTGAGCAGACCTCCTTCGGTCATCTGGTAGCCTTCATATTTTACTCCAGTGGGTTCTTGTTGTAGGTACAGGTTCACAGTCTGAACGAAGGGATCTGTCTCTTGTGCATTTCTGACTCTGTTCTTGACATTTGTCTCACCAGTACTCACCGCTGCTAGGTGAATTGTTTTCATGCTTCTGCTAAGGGCATCGGCCACCCTGTTTTCTTTCCCTTTAATGTGTTTGATTTCAAAATCAAATTCGCTAAGGAGGGCCATCCATCTAGCTTGTCTGGCATTGAACTTTGGTTGATCAAACAAATATCGCAATCCACAGTGATCTGTCATAAGTACAAATTTTCTTCCCAAGAGGTAATGCCTCCACATTTTCAAGGCATGCACTATGGCAGCCAGTTCTAGAACATGAGTCACATAGTTGACTTCATGTTCGTTCAATTTTTGGGATTCATAGCAGATCACACTTCCTTTCTGCATAAGGACTCCTTCGAGCCCTTCCTTACAGGCATCTGTGCACACAAGGAAGTCAGCTTCTGGGTCAGTGATTTTCAACACGGGTGCATGGGTCAGTAGATGTTTCAGGGTTTGGAATCTTTCTTCACATTTTTGCGTCCACGGGAATTTTGTCCTCTTCTTCTGGAGGGTAGTGATTGGACAACTAATCTTGGAGAATCCTTTTATGAATCTCCTATAGTATCCTGCTAATCCCATAAAGGATCTGATGTCTGAAACATCCTTTGGGGTAGGCCATTCCATGATAGACCTGATCTTGTCAGGATCTACTGCTACCTTTTCCTTGGACAGAACATGTCCCAAGTAATGTATTTGCTTCTGGAAGAAGTCACATTTGCTGAGTTTAGCATAGAGTTGATGCTCTCTTAGCACTTGCAGCACAAGTCTAATATGCTATTCATGCTCTTCTCTATTCTTAGAGTAGATTAATATGTCATCAATAAAAACTAGTACAAATTTATCTAAAAATTTACTGAGTACATTGTTCATTAAGCACATGAAAGTGGTAGGGGCACTGGTTAACCCAAATGGAACCACCACAAACTCATAGTGACCATACCATGTCCAGAAAGCGGTTTTATGGATGTCTTCACCCTTGATTCGGACTTTATGGTATCCCGACCTCAAGTCAATCTTTGAGAAAATAGACGCACCTCCCAACTGATCAAATAGATCATCGATCTTGGGCAAGGGGTACTTGTTCTTTATGGTTACTTTATTGATTTATCTATAATCTATACACAGTCTAAGGGTGCCATCCTTCTTTTTCACAAACAGGACTGGTGCTCCCCATGGGGACACGCTGGGTCGAATATAACCCTTATCCATCATTTCTTTCAATTGCAATTTGAGTTCAACTAACTCAGGTGTGCTCATCCGGTAGGGTGTCTTAGACACCGGCACCGCTCCTGGTGTGAGCTCTATCGAGAAGTCAATGTCTCTTCTCGGAGGTAGACCCGATACCTCTTCTGGAAACACATCTCTATATTCTCTCAGGATAGGGTGATCATCAGGGCTTGGTTTATCACCTTCGATTGTTTTCAACATGTATTGCATATAGGGGACATCCTTTTCGGAAATACTTTCTCATTTGCAGGGCTGATATTTGCCTCACCGAGACAGGTTTTCGAACCCCTTGAAGGGTTATCCTTTTTATTTTTTTGCTCACACATTCTAAGGTTTTATGGTAACAGTCTAGTCTAGCTTTATGGGCGGCCAGCCAATCCATACCAATCAATAGATCGTATGATCCCATGGGTAATATGTTAAGGGTTGCTTGGGTGGGGAATTCACCCAACATTAATTGGAAGGCCAGTATGACCTCTGCTACCCTTCTTTTGGTGCCAGTGGCTAACTGTACCAACCATGGCTTGGTTTGTTTTTGTGGCTGTAATTTATACTTATCAACAGATCTAGGGGCTATATAACTCAAATTTGAACCAGGGTCAATCAAAACAGACACCAGATGGTTGAAAATCATACCTTCTATTTCCACCACTGAAGCTTGGTGGTCAGCTTGGTTATTATCCAAGGCTGAATAAATCTGCGGCACACTCCCTGCCACATCATTGACTGTGGTAGCTTCCTGAATGTTATAATATTTCTGACTGTTATGTTGTCGGTGTGGGCAGTCTCTCAGGAGATGCTCTTCTCCGCAACCCCAGCATTTCAAAGGTTCTCTCTTTGGGTTATCAGTCTTTACTGGTATAGGTCCAGAAGTTTTATTTATGTCCGATGAGGGAAAGTTCTGCTGGAGTACACTCCAGGATGGAAAGTTCATTCTGGGGTTCTTCTTGTAGTTCTTAAATCCTGAGGATTTGATCCCCTTTTTTTGAAATCTCGAACCACTCTTTTGTTTCCAATCTCCACGAGACTTTGCCCGATGTCCATATTGTTCATGACAATATGTTACCTTTTGAATAGTGTCTTCTAAGGTCTTTGTCTCATCCAATTCAATTATGTTACGGTATTCATTGGGTATCCCACTGATGAAGCGTTGCACCTTCGCCTTCTCTGCTTTGATGTAGGGTACATATCTCAATAAGTCGAGGAATTTGCTGACATATTCCTCTATAGTGAGTTGCCCCAGTTTGAGTTCATAAAACTCTTTAGCCTTCTCGTCGAAATATTTTTCCGACAAATACTTCTTCCAGAAGTGTTTCTCAAACTGTTTCCAGGACAGGTCCTCCTCGCGGACCCCTTTCACATTCTTAAGATCTTCCCACCAGATGGAAGCTTTTCCATTCAGATTGAAAGTGGCCACTCGGGCCTTCAAATTCTCTGAAAAATCATGGACTCTGAAATATTTCTTCAGTCCAAGTAGCCAGGCCTCTGCTTCCTCTCCCTTCTTTATCTCACCGTAGAAGGAGGGAGGTTTTTCCTTTCTGAATTCCTCAAATTTATGACCCTTGGAAGTCTTTTGCTTCTTCTGTTTTCTTCGAGAATAGGAACCGAACCTACTGCTGGAAGAGCCTTCTGAATCGCCAGCTTCCTTCTCAGAGGAATCGTCTGGCACTGGTCCTTTAACTCTAGGGTGGACCTTCCTTGAGGTGCTCCTCTCAGTGTGGCCACTGATATGACCATGTTTCTGCATCTCGGGTTCATGCTGCATTTGTCGTTGTAGGTCGGATAAGCTTTGCAGTAAAACTGCATTAATTTCAGTTTGCTTTTCTTGTTCTTTAATCATCCTTTCATTGTCGGCCTTGCAGATTTACAATTCAACCATGAGACTCCTCACAGTATCAACTAGATCTGGAGGGGTTCCTATTGCTCTTCTTTCGTCAAACTCTTCATCTCTATTGTGGGAGCCTTCTCCCATCTCTTGGTGAGTCACCATTCTTTGCATCTGTAAATTCCCACGGCTGATCGTCTGCTTCGGTGAAAAGACAAACGCTGGTTATTAGTCAAGAGTTAGATACATTTTTATAACCTGCGCATAAATTCATAACTCTTTCACATGCATACACAGTCGGGCTCTTGTTTCCAAGTTTTGATCCTGGATAAGAGAGTTAAGTTAGGGGGTTACTCCTCTTAGGAGTGCTTCGAACATAGCTTATGCACAACTCGTTCATGAGCCCAATCAGGCCGAGTGTTGTCACCATGCTCTGATACCTCTTTGTAACAAACCCACTACCGTAATCAAGTTTTCGTTGATTTCTGCATAATCAGAGCCCCCGAAATATCTATGGAGGCCTAGCGTAAGCTAGCTCTTTCTCTCTCTCTTCTCCCATGTGATCGCGGGTCATGATCACATGTCAAATAGTCATGGCGCCTCTTTGTATTTCACGCCTCGGCGCCACAGGGATGTCGAATCATTCAACTCTGCAACCGTCGAACCCCGACAGGGTTAGTGACTGGCCAATAGGGACGAATCCCTACAGGGTTAGCAAATGGCCATTAGGAACAGCCCTGTCGCGCGGTTGAGTGGAGTATAGGTGGCGAGAGGGGAAACACGACATGGTGGGCAACGTGACAGGAGACAGGTCCCACTTCACAAGCCACACCATTCCGGACCCCCCCCCCATTAACGGTAGAATGGCAAGGGGAGTCTGAAATTCGCCTGAATGTCGTTGATCAAGGCGAATAAATCCTGACCATTCCAGAGTTGCGCGTTCGATTCTGGGACCCCCCCCCCCCTCACCGCTAAAGGCAGAACAGCAAGGGGGCTCTAGAATGAAGCCTCAGCCATAGATTTGGGCAGGTGGACTTTGGTCATCCAGATCTGCTCGCCACTTACCCTAAGGCGCATTCTCACCCCAGCTTAAAGTTGACATCTCTTCCTCACATCTGACGGTCGTTATAGACCCTGAGATCCTCCAAACGAATCTCATCCGTTCATCGGGACTTAACCACATGCTAACATCTCGATATTTATAAGTCTGGATTTTTGGGTTTGAGATCACGAGGGAGCATGCCCTTCGGTATCCTGAGTGCCAAAACGTCGAAGTGCCAAACAAGCCTAAATCGGTGATTAGCCCCTTGGGTTATGCCTTGGTCAATATGACCTCTTCCCACATGACCACACTCTCTCTTCCGTCGGGATTTATCAAGGCGAGAGCCCGACCTCTTGTCAACGAAACTCCCGAATCCTCGATCCCCGATTTCCCAAAACGGGTAATCTCTCGACACGTGTCGGTCGGCCTATGACTGCTTCGGGGTTTCCACCATGGAACATCCTGATCTCTCGTCACCAGAACTCCCAATTTCCCGAAATGGGAAATCTCACAACACCTGGCCTCCTTTAATCGAATGACCCGAATCTACTTCGGGGTTTCTACCATGGAATGCCCCGATCTTTCATCACCAAAACCCCTGAGTTCTCGATTCCCGATTTCCCGAAATGGGAAATCTCACGACATGTGGCCTCCTTTAATTGGACGGTCCAGATCTATTTGAGGGATTTCACCCTTATTCACTAGGGGTTTAACCCTCGGGTATATCCTGATAGATCCAATGACTGTCGGGTTTTCCAGCCGAGATCTGACGGCTCAGACAGGTTCCTAACATGTGCATTCTCTCACGACTTCCTGGA
Organism: Picea engelmannii; assembly: GCA_009831015.1. Classification (NCBI taxonomy): domain Eukaryota; kingdom Viridiplantae; phylum Streptophyta; class Pinopsida; order Pinales; family Pinaceae; genus Picea; species Picea engelmannii. The sequence continues at coordinate 71,829 of ML819056.1, read as the reverse complement.
CGTGGAAAAATCAACGGTCTAGATGTTATCATGGACCTTGGGGATCTATGATCCCGATCTCTTCGCTACCCACGAAGACACATAAAGACAAAGTGGTAAGGCATTTAACCCCCTACTTTCTCCTACCAATCTAACGGTCATGGGTGACCACAAATTTCCCGACGGGATCTCGTCCGTCAAGCAACACCTATTCAGGGTTAAGGCGCTTAACACTCTAGTTTCTTCTTCCGATCTGACGGGCGTGAGTGACGACCAATCTCCCGATGGAATCTCGTCCATCGATTCGATACTTATCAAGGATTTCTTAAGGCCTTGCGCCTTCACATCCTTTTTCCAGGTTCTTGATGGGCTTTTCGAGAAGGGTATCTCTATGGGGAGGTTTACCCAGGGTACTATCTGAGGCAGATAAGGGTATCTCTCTCCCGAGAACCAGGCGTGAAGTCTGAATTAGATCAGTATGCATATAAATAAAAATTTATGAGAACATAAGCCATACGTAGTCTTTCCATATAAACATACAACTACCAGTACTGATCAAGACACCATATGGACATTCTTATAATGAAATCATTCACAATCTCACAGCTTATGATCATAAATGTCAGCATACATATATTTCAAGATGCCAAAGACAAAACACTTATCAGAAAGTAACACCAGGGGTTATGCAACTACTGAGAGGGGTGCTCGTTTCCACCCAACCGTAGGCTCAGCAACTCCCGACGGATTTATCACTAGCCAACCCCGAGCTGAGACCACGATGTTGTGAGACTGCGTCTTTGTTTGCCAGTGACCAAGAGCAAAGGTTACTCTCCTTCCTCTCTGCTATCACCCACTCTGCATATCTCCAGAGTTCTCTTTCTCCCCTCGCGTATTCCCCCAATAGTTTCTCCCCCACGCCTTATTTTCTTGCGAGGTTATGTGTGGCATGATTTCCCTTGCGATGGTTAGGCCTGACGGCTCTACGGATGGGTGGTTCACCTCCCCATCCCTCATTAATTCCTGAGGATCCATCTACCTACCAACCTTCGAGACATTTAATTCGGGGCCAGCGAGCCGCTTTTGGTTCTCCGGGCCAGTGGAGCCCAAATATGGTATTGATTTTCGGTGGAAGTTAATGCCACCTTTCCAGGTGCATTCCACCGCTTTTCTGCATCCATCGTGGTCTCTTTTTTAGCATATCCCCTCTCAACAGTCCTACAATATAACTTCATAATATTATTCACATTCATCGACCTTTTCCACAAGGTCCATTCACATCACATATTCACATTTCTGAGTTTGCCACAGTTCTTGGCCAATCCAGTTATTTTTTTACAAACTGGGGGAAACAGGGTGTTACATTGAACATGCATGAATTGAAGTTGGTATTTATTTGGAGATGTGGTTGATGCATGGCCTTTTGTATGGTTGTTTTATCAAGACTTTTATTCATTGAAAATTTGGATTGCATGGCTTTTTACAAAGTCACTTTTAGTTTTATTTCATAATTATATTAGTTTTTATCTTATAAATAAAGAGATAAACCTCTAAGTAAAGGGGTCTTTTCTCTCTAGAGTGATTTCAAGAGGATTGTAAGCAGAGGACTATTTCAAGGTTGAATTCAGAAACTCTCCAAAGTCAATTCATTTTGATTTCTTGAATTTATGTTTGTTTTTTCATAATCGAGGATTATTCTACAACTAAGTAATGTTACAAGAATCTAGTAAGAATTTTAATACTGTTAATTTATCTTATTTGGTTGAATGAATTGTTGGATACTTTTGGTAAATGATTATTTGCTTTATTAGTTAATATTATTTTTTTGTTATCTGGGATATTGTGGAATAACTTATGATTGTCCCTATGTTATAATTTTATCCCTTTCTGTTGTTAATTAATTGAATGTTTCTTGGATGATATCTGATGAGTAATATGTTCTTGGTGGAATTACTTCTTCAAGAATCTAAAGCCTCAGATAGTGTTCATTTATTGTTGTCATAGGTTATTCTCAACACAGACTTCTCCAAACTCGTTAATTTACTTATTTTTTGCATTAGATAAATATAAAGTTATAAAACAATAAAAAGAACAGAAAGAACGAAATCAAAAAAATTTTAAAGCCCATCGAACAGTTGTCAAACCATTAACCCAAAGGATTATTCCATACCAAATAGGGAAGAGTCTAATTGGGCCTTGACCTTGGGTTTAATCCCTATTGTTGAGAATTGGGAATCCAACCCCCTCAAAAAGCCTTTCTTCAATTATTTCTTTATGGATGCAATATAGCTTTCATTGTTCCCTATTATCATCAAAACATCTACATACACTACAAGATATGGAATAGTTTTGCCAACTTTTTTGACATATAGAGTTGCATCATCAAGATTAAAGTGCTTGAAATTCAATTTCAGAATATGCTTTGTTAGCTTTTCATACCAGGATCGCGATGCTTGTTTCGGGCCATATAAGAATTTGATGAGTTTACATACTTTTCGTTCTTGTCCCTTCACAACAAAATCTTCGGGATCATACATGAAGACATTCTCTTTCAAGTCTCCATTCAAGAAAGTAGTCTTCACATCCATTTGATGAACTTTCCATCCATTTTGTGCTGCCAAGGAAAATAGAGTATGAATGGTAGCCCATTTTTTTGTGGGGGAAAAAATATCCTTGTAATCATTGCCTTCTTTATGTGCAAATCCTTTTGCCATGAGCCTCACTTTGTGCTTGTCAAGTGAGCCATCTGATTTGTGTTTGTTCTTAAAGACCCACTTGAAACCAATTGTTTTGGTTCTGAATGGAGGGTCCACCAACTTCCATGTCCCATTCATGATGAGAGCATACTCCTTCTGCTTGGATTCTTTCCATTCGTCATGAGAAGCAACTTCTACAAAGGAAGTCGGTTTAAAGTTAGTAGATAAATTCAATTCACAATCATATGAAACATCCATATCATTTGCATCACCTAAATTTGAATTATCTACATCACCTCCATATAGACTTGTATAAATTTTGGTTCTTGTCCTTCAAACCTGATCAGGATGAACACTTTCAAGTGCCTTTATGAGCCACTTTGGTAGACCTTTCTAAGATGGTCCAAGTTTCTCCATCGATTGAGATGGTGTTGCATTTCCATCAAGGTTCAGGCTTTCAATCCTCTCAATCACATCATCCAAATGAAATTCATATTTTGATGAAGTGGTTGCAACTTCTTCATGAGGGCTAGATGGTGCTTCAAAAGGAGATTCTAGAGATTGATCCAAGATAGGGAGGGATCCCCCTTCAAGATGTGGAGTCTCATCGTCAAACTTGTGATTTGTCTTTACATGGGTGAATCTATCCAAATGATCAAGTTACCACTCAATAGTTTTGTAATTCTTGGAGGATTCAATAAAAATAACATCTCTAGAAAGAATGATATTTTTGTTTACATCGTCATAAATACGTTATGCATTGGTGGTATTTGAGTACACCAAGAAGATGCACTTCTGACTCCTTGCATCAAGCTTGTTTTCTTGCTCCTTAGGAATTAAGGCATAGCAAGTGGAACCAAAGACCATGAGATGCCTCACCAAAGGAATGCGACCATACCACATTTCATAAGGAGACTTGTTCCCAAGAGTATGAGATGGACTCATTTATTTCATATATACTGCACATATAATTACATCATCCCAACACATCAATTTCACATTTTTGAAAAAAATCATGGAACAAACAATATTTCATAGAGTCATGTTCATTCTTTTATCTATGCCATTATGTTGATTATTGTATGGAACTATGGTTTGATGATTTATCCCATGTTGGTGAAGGTAGATTTCAAATTCATTTGAAGTGTATTCCCCTCCATTATCAGTACAGAGAGTGCCAATATGATATTGAGCTTCATTTTCAATCCATAGATGAAAGTTTTTAAATGTTTCAAATGCTTGAGATTTATGTTTCAATGAATACACCCAACACATCCTGGCATAGTCATCAATAAAAATCATGATATATCTATTACAATTAGAAGATGGAACAAGCATGGGGCCACACAAATCAAAATGTATCAATCCAAGTTTTCTACATGCTTTAGAAGTGGAATCATGGAAAGGTTATTTGCTATGTTTTCCAAGGATACAAGCATCACATTGCTTCAATTTCCTAGGAATAGTAAGCAAACTAGAAACACCATTCTTTTTCAACAAATGAAGGTTGTCATAATTAATGTGTCAAAATATAGCATGCCATAAGACACTATATGGAATTATACCTTCATTACGGTGAGAGAGGTATGCAGAATTCTATGCATGAACAAATGTCCCCTTCAACTTCAACAATATTTCATCATCCACTCTTTTCATAACAACCATGTTGTTGGAAGCCTTCTTTATTTCAACTTTGCCAACAAATATATGAATAAAGTGGCCTTGTTGTTGAATGTGCACAAGAGACAGCAATTTCCTTCATGTTAAATTTAGAGATGTTATTAAGTTCTTTTCAATTTACTAAACAATAATAGCATAATCAGGATCATTGAAAGAAACACAATCACAAGGTACACAACATTTATCCTCGAAAACCCTCATGGGGGAGAAAACCCAGCAAAAACTTCCTTAATATAGATTGCCAATACAATTCCAAGACAATAAACCAAACACTAGAAAATATCCAAGACTGATCAATGTGCCTCTCTCTCCTTCTTCCGGCAACTGCGACTTCCTTCAAACTTGCGCACTAGATGAGTGACTTGAGTGAGTGAACAAATGAGGAACAATCCTCACTTATTTATACTAGTTGGCAGAAGCTAGGGACGTGTGTCTTCATCAAGCAGAGCCGACCTCTTCACTTAGTGATTATAACCACTTTAATTAGGCCTGGGGGGTGACTTCTTAATTAGCATGATATAATTAGGGTTTGACCAATTCACAAAAGGGGATTTGGTCATACATAAGCCCTGACATCATCAATCCATAAAAGGGGATTGGTCTATAAGTAAATGACTCAACAATAAATAGAATACTCTTTGCAGTAGCATCATCATCAACTTTAGCATGAGGATAAAGTATCATCATCAACATCTTTAGCATGATGCTAAAGTAATATCATCAGCATCTTTAAAATGAGGCTAAAGCATCATCATCAACATCTTTAGCATGAGGCTAAAGCATCATCATCAACATCTTCAGCATGAAATCTGAAATAACATCATCATCATCTTCAGGATGAAAGATGAAATATCATCTTCAGCATGAAAGTTGAAATATCATCATCAACATCTTTAGCATCAAACTAAAGTATCAACAGCACGAGGCTGGAGCAACATCATCACAGCACAAGGCTGGAGCATCATCAACATCAACACTAGGCTGGCAATCATCAGAACGAGGTTGGAACCACATCAACATCAGCATGAAGTTATAAATCATCAGCATGAGGCTGGAACCACATCAACATCAACACGAAGCTAGAAATCTTCAGCACGAGGCTAGAACCACATCAACGTCAACAAGAAGCTAGAAATATTCAGCATGAGGCTAGAATCAACATCAACATCATATGCAACAGAATAAGGCAGGTGCAACAAAATTTTGTGGTACTCTGACAGATCCAAAGGATCTTCTCAGGAATCAAAAGATTCCCTAGGATTTAAAACCCTAACGGAGCTACCACGTGGTACTCTAACAAACCCAAAGGATCTGCCCAGGAATCATAAGATTCCCTAGGACATAAAATTCTAATGGAGCTACCACTACTGACTAAAGCTAGCATATACACGCACAAGTACTCTAACAACCCATCCTTATGGACCTTCGGGATCTGCTCAGGGATGATCAGTCCCCTAGTATATAAAATCCTAATTGAGCTACCCGTTATTGGTCAGGATACCGTAGGCATCACTCCCCCTTTTGAGGGAGGTCCTTTCGGACTATACCAAGCTTGTCTCGAAAGTGCTCAAACTTTACATGAGACAGAGGTTTGGGAAACACATCTGCAACCTGCTCATTTGTTCCAACATATAGGAGTTTTACAGCTCCCCTCTGCATCATATCACGAATGAAGTGATATTGGATCTCTATGTGCTTCGACTTTTCATGGAACACAGGGTTCTCTGTCATCTTTATGCAGCTCTAGTTATCACATAGAATCATGGTTTCTTCCATCTCCAGATCAAATAGATCAGTCAACAACTCCCGAAGCCATATGGCTTCACAACTAGCGGAACATGCAGCAATGTATTCTACTTCTGTCGTGTTGAGATCAATATTGGATTTCTTTCCACTCTGCCATGAATTCATGGCTGACCCCGGACTGAAACAACATCCTGAAGTTATCTTTCTATTAGAAACACTTCCTTCCCATTTTGAATCAGTATAACCAATCAGTCTGAAGTCATGATCTGAATTATAACTGAGACCAAATTCCAACGTACACTTAAGGTATCTCACCAAATGTTTTGCAGCAACAAGGTGAACACATCTAGGCTCTACCAGATATTGACTCAAGGTGTTCACAACAAAACAGATATTTGGCCTACCATTCGTCAGATACATCAATGATCCAATGATTTGTTTGTACAATGTAGCATCAACCAATTCTGACGTAGTATCAAACAAGAGTTTCAACTTTGTTTCCATGGGTGTGTTCATGGATTTTCACTCCAACATATCAAACCTCTTCGGTATTTTAACTACATACTTCCCTTGGTTAAGGAAGATCTTTTCTGGGCTCTTCCAAACCTCGAGACCTAAGAAATAATGCATTAGGTCTTTCATCAAATTGTGTATCAAGCTTCTTCTTGCAATATGTGATGAGATTTTCTTCATCTGTCAAGAATACATCATCTACATATAGTATCAACATCACCGACTCATCATTCGTAACCTTGAGGTAAAGGTTAGAATCAACTTTGCTCTTGGTAAAGCCCAAGCTCGTCAGGAAAATGTCAATTCTGCCATATTAAGCTCTGAGAGATTGCTTCAACACGTACATAGCTTCCTTCCACTTGGAGACGTGAGTCTTTATTTCTTCAACTTCAAATTAATTATTTTGCATCACTTTGTACCAACTTGGTACACTTACTTAGATGCAACTTAGTATGCACAATCATGTGCTATCTCTATGTGCTTTCTGCAAAGAACTATTTGTCTCACCACCTGAGAGCATGTCCTCGACTCTCTTTGCAATTGTTCCTCTGGAACTGGGACTCTGCACCTGCAGCTGCTCTGAAGCTGAGAATGGTTGCTCCATTCTCACTGTGACTGCTGAAATATGAGAGTAACTCCTCTACTCCATTACGACAACAACTTCATCTTAAACTGAGAGTGGCTCAATAAATGATACTGAAGATAGCTCTTCTCTTTTCATGGAGGTAACTCTATATGCTATTGTAGTCATGTTTCCATGGCCCGACTGCACCATCTTCCACTCAATTTTAAATATGGGGATTGCTCCCCCTGCATCTCATATTGTATATGAATCATGGTTGTTCTGGTTGTCTTCATGAATACTGGAACTATTTCCTCAATTACTAGAGTAAGTGTCTCGTCATAGTATTCTCCCTCTTTGATCTGAAAATGTAAAGGCTTGAATCTCTTTAAAATTGCAAGTGAAATGGTATGGGCTTGGGTAACAGGATCAAGTTACAAACACATATATATTAATGAGTTTTTTTCTAAACATGAGCAGCATAAACAGTCATAAACAACCATCAAAATGCACACATTAACACAACAAAATGATAAATGAGTTCACCCCTCTCTTGGGCTACATCTCCTTGTCCAGCTTACAATGGATCCTTTTCATTAATGCTCAAAGTGTCAAAATCAGTGCTTTACAATGCTCAAAATGAGAAACGGATGGCTTAAATGGCTCCAGAACGTCCAAAAACCTCTAATTGGGCTCTTCCTGCACCTGGTTTGGCCAAAAAATGAGTTGGAATCACTCCCTGGAATTTTATCCCAATTCTTTGTTGTCTCTCCTCGCTAAAACACACCCAAACTGATTGAACCTGGCTTCTGGACGTTTCCCGTGCCTAAACCCAGCATACACGCACATTCCGTAAAAATGGGAATTATGTCGCACCGTTAGTGTGACTAGCACCTCCAAGGGTGGAGGTGTTGGTCGCATGGGTTCCAAGTGTCCAGGTCCTAGGCGTTTAAGCCGGAACCCCATGGCTAATCATTGCACAAATCCACGCATGTGTTTGAGTGATGTGGTGACATGTGTAATGGAATAATCGTTTGGTTGAAACCCCACGCACAAGTTTTATGTGGTTGGCATACTCTATGCGGTAAGGTCATATGGAAAAGGGTCGGTCCAAGGACTAGGGCTTAGCTCAGGCCCTTTCTGCACCCAGATGAACCATACATCAAACTCATATAGATATCAAAACATATACAGGTAAGAACCAAAGCATGGGTGGGCTAGTAGCTCGGACCTTGCCAAGACTCTGCCACCTGTCCCCGGAGGTCGCGGGTTCAACCCCTGCAAACACAACCCAACCTTTTATGCCTTGGAGGGGATGACACGTAGTATCCCATGTTTGGGCCATGTGGCACTATTCAATTGGTCCATCAACCTACCATGTGTCACCATCTGATAGGTCCATGTCATCTGCCAACTCATCTATCGGTCACCTGCCACGTCAACCTCTACCACATGTTAGTACGGCCACTTGCCACATGTCAGTATGGTCAATTGTCATGTCAATAGTATGGTCATTTCCACATCAGTAGTATGGCCCTTCCACGTCAATAGCACAGCCATGCCACATCAGCAGTGCGAACATACCACATCAGTACTATATGGACTATACAATCAGCAAAAATTTTCATGTTTGGCAAAGTGGACAGAATGTGATATCTCACACATACGATGTTTGTTTGAACCCATTCAAGTTGCATTAGGATCGTGAGGATGAGGCCTATGCATGATTCCATTTTGAAGCAATTCCGAGCACTTTGATTTTTGAGCATATTTTGATCCCCTGGATCACTCCTCCCCATTGGAAAGCTTTTGGACCTACAAAAGACTACTTTCAATATATATGAAGATGAGGGTATAGTTCCCTCACCTTTCCTACCTCAATCCACTTGGCCTTGCTTGGATTTGTGCCTTTGATACCAACTCGAAGGTATTCCACATTCCCTTGTTTTGAAGTTCTCATCCTCCTGTCAAGGATTGTGTCTTCATGTAGTTCTGAAAGATACTCTTGTTACACATTATTTTCATCATCCCTATGACCATTAATGATGTAAACCTATATGTTGCCTTCAGAGGGGTCAGTGGCCTGAGTTCCTGAAGAGAGAAGGGAGAAGAACTTTACTTGAGAAAAGAAGTTACATTCTCCTTTGTAAAAACCCCATAAAAAAGGATGTTCGCAGGTTGCTATATAGGCAGGGTGCGAGAATGCCTAATTCTCGCAGGTTGCACCATAGCTGGGTTGCGAGAGGTTCGCAGGTTGCTCTATAGGTAGGGTGCGAGAATGCTTACACGTGGGAAAAACGAGCGTTTTCTCGAATCTTCTAGAAGGAGAAACTTCCATGGTGAGGTGGCATCCGAATGGTGTGGATCTTACTCGCTTTCATGATTTAGTGGGATCATCCTAACCTCCTCACCTTATCCTCTTCAACTTATAAAAGGAGAGGAGCTCTCATGGAGAAAGTTAGCTTGGAGCTTTTGGATTGGGCTAAGTTGGATTTGGTTTGGAATTACTAGCTTGGTTAGAGTGGTTTTGAGTTATGCCTTTGTCAAGATAGATTGTGAATACTATAAGATCTGTGCTCTCAGAATTCTTGGAGTGAAAGTGTGTGGGGAACAAAGGACAGTTGGAAGGGACCTTACGACATCAAGTCTGTGGTTGTAATCTCTCTTCCACATTTAATATGATACAGTAATATGATTCTTTCCTATAAAGCTTGTTATGTTTTATTGTATGATTCATTGATCACATACATAGGTTTATATTGAGTTTATGCTATTACTATCACTTTGGTTGGTTGTGTTCTTTTGCAGGTTCATCATTGTATGAGTGTTGGAACGGAGCTAGGATGTCGATGGCGAGAGGAAGCGACATTTAAACGGTATGTCACTCATCCCTCTTTAGTTAGTAAATTCAATATCTAAAACTTAAGGAAAGCGTCATGTTCTGGTGTGTTTTGTTCTAGATCTAGGTGGATCTAGGGAGATCAGTTAGTGTCTGCACCTACCAATTAGTCCGATAACAACTCTAACGAGAAATCATCTATAGAAGGAATCTGAACATGCTCTCCTTGATCGTCAATCAAAGGAGGCTCATACAATCTCAAATTCTCAACATTGAAAACTGCATACATTTGCATATAAGGGGGCAAATCCAAATGGAAGGCATTGTTACCAATCTTTTCAAGAATCTTGAAAGGTCCATATCCAATTCGTTTTAGTTTTTTACCTTCTCCTTTAAGCCTCTCTTTGATAATGTAAAGCCAAACTTCATCTCCAACTTGGAAACTGTGATCAACACGATGCTTGTCATGTCTTGTCTTGTACTTGGCTTGGCTCTTTTCCAACTGTTCTTGTACCATTTGATGCACCAACTGAATTCATTCAATGAACTTCTTTGCCCTATCAATGTCATATTGACCATCAATAGCAATGTCTCTTCCAAAGATAAAATCTAAAGGAGATTTTGGAAAATAACCAAAACATGCCTCAAATGGAGATGTTTGAGTCGAAGAGTGCTTATCCCGGTTGTAAGCATGTTGAATGTAGTGTATGTGCTCATCCCAAAGCTTAAGATGCTTGCTGCAATAACCACAAAGAAGATGCACTATTGTTCTATTAACCACTTATGTTTGACCATCGGTTTGCGGATGAAAAGTTGTGCTCTTTTTCAGCTTGGTGTCCATGAGTGCCCATAAACTTGACCAAAAGTTTGCAATAAATCGAGAATCTTGATCATAAATAATGGATTCAGGCAACCCAAAATGTACCCAAACATGTTGAAAGAACATTTGTGTCGTTTGCTCAGTTGTAACCTGCTTCTTACAAGGCATCAAAATACACATTTTGTTGAAACGGCCAACCACAACATAAAGATAATCATGATTCTTTTTAGACATAGGTAGACCTCCTACAAAGTCCATGGAAATGTTTTCCTAAGGACGAGAAGGAACCAGAAGTGGAGTATACAAACCCAACTTTCTATTGCTAGGCTTGCTTGTAACACATAAAGAACATCCTCTTACATATCTTGAAACACTTTCATTCATTTTAGGCCAATAGCAATACCTTTGCAAATTAGCCATTGTCTTGCCTACACCAAAGTGGCCAGCAATAAGAGAAGAATGAGCTTCCCTTATGATGTTGACTCTTTCACCCTGTGGAATACATAGCTTGCCAAGATGATACAAAAGCTTATCATGCACATGGTAATCCAATTCCTCAACTTGGTTAGAATGACACAAAGTTGCATAAACCTCTTTAAAATCAGCATCTAAAGCATATTGTTCAACATAGCTCTCATGAATGATAGAATTATGCTTGAGCATAACTAAAGCACTAACAATAGGCCTAGAAAGCATATCAGCAACTTTGTTATAAATGCATTTTTTATACCTTATAAACAAGTGGAATTGTTGTAGAAAACCCATCCATCTGAAGTGCCTTGCTTGTTGAAGCTTTGTTTGTGATTGTAAGTATTGCAATGGTTGATGATCTGTGTGAATGATAGTTTCTTTTCCCAACAAATAATGTTTCCATTTTTTCACACTTTGCACCAATGCATACAACTCCTTATCATAAGTAGGATAGTTAATCACAACACCATTAAAAGTTTCAGAATGAAAACAAATGGGCTAACCATGTTGCAACAAGACTGCTCCCATTGCATAATCGCTTGCATCTGTTTGGATCTCAAATGGTTGTCTCAGATTTGGAAGTGCAAGAACCGGAGCTGAACAAATCATATCCTTCAATGCATCAAATGTTTTTTTTTGCTTGCCTCCCCATTGGAAAACTTGTTTGATGTTTGTCATTGCATGTAATGGAGCTGCAATTGAAGAGAAGTTAGCAATAAACTTTCTCCAATATTGGGTTGCTCCCAAAAAGCTTTGTACCTCTGTCACATTGTTGGGATTTGGCCAATCCAAAATGACTTTGACCTTTGAAGGATCAATTTCCAGTTCTCCTCCTCCAGCAATATGTTCCAAGTAAACAAGTGAGGTCTTTCCAAACTCACATTTAGACATCGTCAAAAATAAATTTTATTTCTTTAAGATATCCAAAACTTGCTTTACATGCATAACATGATCTTCACAAGATTTGCTAACTATCAAAATGTCATCCAAGTATACAATCACACAATCATCAAGAAAAGGCCTAAAAACATCATTCATGACTCTCATGAATGTAGCAGGAGCATTGCAAAGTCCAAATGGCATTACCATCCACTCAAACAAACCTTGCTTTGTTTTGAAAGTTGTCTTCCAAGTGTCTCCTTCGGCAATCCTAATCTGATGATATCCACTTCTCAAATCCAATTTAGTAAAATACTTAGCATCTTTCAATTGATCAAGCAAATCATCAATTCTAGGAAGAGGATAACAACTTTACCGTAATCTTGTTCAAGGCCCTGAAATCTACACACATGCGCCATGTACCATATTTCCTTGGCACTAAAACAATTGGTGATCCACATGGCAATGTGCTTGGCATGATGACCCATTTGTCAATATACTCTTGGATTTGTTTCTTAATTTCAGCATTCTCCATGACTAACATCCTTTACATACCAATGTTTGGAAGAGGACAATCTTGATGCAATTGTATCTCATGTTGGATAGCCCTTTTTGGAGGCAATCTCTTTGGTTCTTGAAACATCTCATCATATTGGTTAACAACCTCATATAAATCAGATTTCAACTTTTAATCACAACCTTGGAAAGCTTATTTTTCAACATTGTCTTTGGGTTTGATCATCAAGAGGACAAAATGCTTACTAGCATTGACTAATCTCTTCATTTGTCCAGCATTTACAAGTGACAAATTCAACTTCTTTGTATGTGCTCTAATAATGTACTCAACTCCATTTTTAAACAAATGATACTTGTTCTCATGACGATGAAAGATGGCCCTCCTATCATATTAGTATGGGCTTTCCAACACAATACCATAGATATCCAAAGGAATAACATCAAGCTCTACCTCATCTATAAAATTTGCAGTGATGGAAAATCTAAGTTTACACCTTCTTGTCACATGTAATTGGCATTATCACAAATCCATCCTAGAGGGTATGGTTTAGGATGTGGAGTAGTTTCCAATTTTAGTTTCTTGACAGTGTCTTCAGGTATGAGGTTTGCTTGAGATCCAGTATCAAAAAGAGTATCTATCTTGTTATGCTTTGAAATCACCCTTATGTGGAAAAGCTTTATTCTTTCTTTTTCATGTTGAGTTTCATTGAGGCTACTACTACTTGAAGAACTAGTACTTGCAATAGAATCCTTACCTTGAAAACCCATGGCTATAATCTATGTTTCATCACCTGAATCAGAACCTAAATCATGTTGTATGGTTGAAGTAGTCTTTGATTTCCCCTTATGGTTGAACTTTTTGGACTTTTTGGGTATCTTTTCAGGATGAAGATTCCAACAGTGGTCTTCATCATGGCCATCTTTTGAACAATGTTTACATGTGGGTTTCTCTCCCTCTTTCTTGATTGAAGCATTCTTTCTTCCATTTCCCTTGAACTTCTTCTTTTCTTTTTATCCATGAACAAAAGGTTTCTTGTTTCCCTCTTGAGGTTCATTCCTCCCTCTTTCTTCCAAATGAGTTGCCTATACACAAACTTCATCTAGAATTGTAGGGTTAAACATAAGTATTGTGTGCCTCAAGTAGCTATCCAATCCCCCGATATATTTGAGTAAAGTTTCTTGAGAAGATAAATCTAGACCCAAAATCAAAGCTCTTCTTCTAAACTCTTGAGTGTATCTTTGAACACTTTACCCTTTAGCTTGTCTAAAGTTTTTCCAATCCATAATAGCTTTCTGCATGTATGCTAATGGATAAAATTGTCTTTTAAGTGCAACAATAAAACCATTCCAAGAGCATAAAAATTTACAATGTTTCTTCATGTCCTCTTGAGTTTTGGCTTCCCACGAAATGAGTGCTACACTTTCAAATCTTAGAGAAGCAAGTTGAATCTTAGTTTCATCATCTTTGATCCTTTGTATCCTACAATACACTTCAATCTGATGAATCAAGTTATCCAATTTCTCAGCATTTACCTCTCCATTGTACATAGGAGATTCAAACTTAATATCAAGCTTAAGCAAAGGAGTTTGTAGAGGAGTTTTACCATGTTCTTTTGGAGAATTCGGATGTGGTTGTGAAATGGTAGAAGAGGTGGAAGATGGAGGTGAAGGAGGTGTAGAATCACCATTCCCTCCATTTCCCTTTGGATTTTTACCACCATTATCTCCATTACCCTTTGGAGGGTTTGATCTTTCACCTTGAAATCTTGCATTTCTTTCTTCAAATAAAACTTTCACCGTCTCTGTCATATCATAGAAAGATTTTCTAAAAGTTTCATCCTCTGAAGGAAGAGTTTCATGAATCTCCTCATGAGCCATACTTGGTGAATATCTCCTTGAAGCTTGAGGTGATTGTGTAGTTCTCCTTCTTGACAGTTGATAACTTGGCTCTACAGGTTGACCTTCTCCTCTTGTGAGATTCAACCTTGTAAGCATCAGAAAACAAACACTTGCAAACAATCAAACCTTCAAAAACCTATGCTCTGATACCAACTTGATATGGAAATGTAAAGGCTTGAATCTCTTTAAAATTGCAAGTGAAATGGTATGTTCTTGGGTAATAGGATCAAGTTAAAAACACACAAATATTAATGAGTTTTTTTTTAATCATGAGCAGCATAAACAGTAATAAACATCCATCAAAATACACACATTAACACAACAAAATGATAAAGGAGTTCACCCCTCTCTTGGGCTACATCTCCTAGTCCAGCTTCCAATGGATATTTTTCATTAATGCTCAAAGTGTCAAAATCAATGATTTACTATGCTCAGAATGAGAAATGGATGGCTTCAATAGCTCTAGAATATCCAAAAACCCCTAGTTGGGCTCTTCCTGCACCTGGTTTGGCCAAAAACTGAGTTGGAATCACTCCCTGGAAGTTTCTCCCAATTCTTTGTCGTCTTTGCTCGCCAAAACGCACTAAACTGACTGAACCTGGTCTATGGGTGTTTCACGTGCCTAAACCGAACACACATGTGCATTCTGCAAAAAAAGGCATTCTATTGCACCTTTAGCACGATTAGCACCCCCAAGGGCGGAGCTATTGGTCGCATGGGTTCCAAGTGTCTGAGTCCTAGGCGCTTAAGTCGAAACCCCATGGCTAATCATTGCAAAAATTCCTGCATGTGTTTGAGTGAGGTGGTGACATGTGTAACGGACTAACCATTTGGTTGAAACCTCACGCGCAAGTGTTATGTGGTTGGTGTACTCTATGCGGTAAGGTCATATGGAAAAGGGTCGGTCCAAGGGATGGGGCTTAGCCCCGGCCCTTTCCGCACCCAAATGAGACATACAACAAACTCATATAGAGATCAAAACATATACGGGTAAGAACCAAAGCATGGGCGAGCTGGCAACCCGGCCCCTGTCAAGACTTTGCCACCTATCCTCAGAGGTCACGGGCTCGACCCCCACGAACATAACCCAAACTTTTATGCCTTGGAGGGGCTACCACATGGCAGCCCATGTCTGGGCCATGTGGAACTATTCAATTGGTCCACCAACCTGCCACGTGTTGCCATATGATAGTTCCATGTCATCTGCAAACTCATTTGTCAGTCACCTCCCACATCAACCTCTGCCACGTGTCAGTACAGCCACCTACCACGTGGAAGTACGATCAGCTGCCACATCAACAATACGACCTTGCCATGTCCGCAGTACGGTCAGCTGCCACATTAGCAGTACGGCCCTACCACATTAGCAATACGGCCATGCCACATCAGCAGTACGGACATGCCACGTCGGCACTGTACAAACTATACAGTCAACAAAATTTTGCATGTTTGGCAAAGCGAACAGAACGCGATATCTCACTCATACAACGTTTGTTTGAACCTGTTCAAGTTGTGTTGGGATCGTGAGGACGAGGCCTATGCATGAGTCTGTTTTGAAGCAACTTGCTGGGAGAATCCTCTTGAAATAATTCATTCTTTGCACATCTACAACATGCTTGATATATTAGATCAATCTTGGAAGTCAACACTGACTTCCCTTCTAGTCTCACGAAAAAATCCATATCCCAGTCTTTTTGATTGGCTTCCTTCTCTATCATTGAAGCAAGCGAATCTTCCCAAGATATTTCATATATCCTAGAAGTCTTTGAAGCTATGGTTTAGTCTTCTTATGGCATCCGTCTCCCAGTCCTAGAATATGTCTCTTCATCTTATCCTTTCTAATATTAGGCTTACTCAGAATCTTGATTTCTTCTGAGTCTACAAGGACTTCATCATTTCTTACAGGATATACTTGGTGTTGAATACCAAGTATTAATATGAAAAGTTGAGTCAAACTTCAAACAAGTTCAACTTCCTGTCAAGATGGCTTCATTATCCTTTGAATAAGTCTACTACGAGTTATTGTTCTAATGTTCGGTCATCTTTGGAGCCTTCTACTCCTTACAATCAATATCCATATGAGATACTCTGGATCTCAAAAGACAGCTTCTTCTTCATCTTATTTGATACATGAATGTATATGGTCATGTACATAGTCTGCTTCATGTCTCATCTAATTTGTTGCCTTCTGCAACCTTCATTATAGCTTCTGCAGGGTTATGACTTGTGACCTTAAACAAGGTCAACAACACAACAAGCAAGAATAATACTCTTTTGATAATATTAATAAAACAATAGCATGAATAATCGTCACAGTAGCTCCTTTAGAGCTATCACTTGTGACATGCTTGAAACAAAGATCAAAAGTAAGAAATACAATATGAAATGGGATCAACACTCTTCTAGTGTTGTGATCAAACATTCCCCCATGGTAACCTGGAACCAACACAAGAAGTTTCTCCTAGAGGAGATGTTAGTTGTATCTGGTAATATGCTCATATGCTAACAAGTATAATACTTTTCAAAGACTGTTGCCTCAACTATAGTGTTTTACCTTTAATGAGGTAGTTATCAACTTGTCATGTGCAACTTTGAATCTTATCAACTTAATCAATCAAACCTAGAACCTGGAGTCTTGTCCTCAAGAATGAGTGCGTTGTTTTTCTTTCAGGTGTCCTTCACTCAAGATGACAAGTTCTTTCTTCAACCTGTTCTTTGTACTAAGACAATGTGCTATCTTGACAGAAGTCTAAGTTAGAGAATAAACTCTAATCTCAATCTAATACATTGTCTTTAATTTGGCCAAGAGTTAGTATGATGTTCATAACTTCAACATACAACCTAGATGTCAAGATAATGTCGTAACGAATAGATGCATATAAAATGATCAAACCCTCAGGTGCATTATTCCTCTGAATGTGTTGGATTTGAGATCTTTCTAGATCTATAACAAAATATCCCTTCTCCTTCAAGTACCCTTTAGAATAATAATGCATTTTAAACACATGTAAGTGCATACCCTCTGACAATATCATGCTATGGTAAGGTGAACTAGGACAATAACACAATAGTCCCAACACTTCACAAAAAAAATTACTGAAACTGGTGCTACAGTTGGTGTTGGCATTGCAACTGTAATTGTAACTAGTACTGCAACTGCAACTGCAACTTAGGGTTTTATGAGGAAACCCTAATTTTTCAACTTTCAAATTTTGGAATTCGAATCCAAGGACTAGATGCGATGGGTTGAGGCGATTAGGCTGGAGCTGTCTGTTTTCAGAAATTTCAAGTTTTACCCCTTGAAACTTGACCTGCACCATTTCTGGTCTGGTACTTTTGGTATTGGTTCTGGTTTCCTGGTTTTCTGGTTTTTCTGGTTTTCTGATACCAGCCAAAACTGGGGTTTGACTTTTCGAAGGCTCTGGCCATTGAAAAATGTGTGCTCAAGGTGCCAATGAGTTACTAAAATTCTAGGACGCACTTCCCTAGATGGTTTTTAGGATGAAATTCTCTTCCAATAAAAAGCCCTAGATGTAATTTTCTTGTACGACAATAGTGACATTTTTTTGTTACCCAGTGAAAGGTGCTCTATTGAGTCAAGCTCTGATACCATGTTAAATTTAGAGCTGCTATTAAGGTTTTTTATATTTACTAGACAATAATATCATAAGCAGGATCATTGAAAGAAACACAATCACAAGGTACACAACATTTATCCTAGGAAACCCTCATGGGGGAGAAAACCCAGCAAAAACTTTCTTAATATAGATTCCCAATATAATTCGAAGACAATAAACCAAACACTAGAGAATATCCAAGACTAAGCAATGCACCTCCCCCTCCTTCTTCAGTCAACTACAACGTCCTTCAAACTTGTGCACTAGATGAGTGACTTGAGTGAGTGAACAAATGAGGAACACTCCTCACTTATTTATACTAGCTGGCAGGCTCTAGGGAGGTGTCTCTTCATCAAGCAGAGTCGGCCTCTTAACTTAGCGGTTATAACCACTTTAATTAGGCATGGGGGATGACTTCTTAATTAACATGATATAATTAGGGTTTTACCAATCCACAAAAGGGGATTTGGTCATACATAAGCCCCGACATGATCAATCCACAAAAGGGTTTGATCTATAAGTAAATGACTCAATAATAAATAGAATACTCTTCGCAGTTACAATATTTCAACACTTCTCAACTCAAGAAGATAGAGCACATCATGTAGAAGAAAATTTGGGAACCTGGGCAATTTAAGCTAGATGGTGCCAATTCCTAAAGGTTTGAGACTTGATTTATGTGCAAAATTGAATATACCATCTATATTGTCATTGAAATCTTCAAAGACATCTCTTCGGAAGGTCATGTGGCATGTTGCACCTATGTCAATCATTCATGAATCTCTCCAAGAATCAAATGAAGTGTTAAATAAATCTTCATTTACTCCAATATTACAATGGGCAACAATATAATGATCGGATTCAGGTGCTTCACCTTTTGCCAGATCTGATACTTTATCTTTTTCTTCTTCCTAATCTTGCTTGTCTTTTATCTTTTCCAACTGGATTCTACATGGCTTTGCCTCATGTCCATTCTTGCCATGATGGACATAGTGAATATAAGATCTCTCATGGGGATTATGCCTACCCCCCTACCTCTAAAATTCTTTTTTTTGCATCCTCTCTTACCGCCTTCTCCTCTAGAAGAATTTTGTGATTGATTCTTCCCTTTATAAGCAAGGCTTATGGTCTCTCCATTGGGATGAGTTGTCTTCTTTCTTCTCGGCATGATTATTCAACTTGGAAATCTAAAATACTAGACCACAATGAACTATTCAAAATCTTTTCAAAGCTTCCAAAACATAACTTCAAAGAAAAACCCTCTCACGGTATGGGGTCATAGGGCATGACAATATCACATATGAAATGCATACTAGTTATCTGCAAGAACGATGTTGACAACAACCTCAAAAACTACATAGCCACGCATTCTTAGCACTTATTTACGGCCCCGGGAATCGAACTCAATGTTTTCAAAAAAAATGGATTCCAAGATCCACCCCCTCATTTTCAAGTAGAATATTGTGGGCATCTGAAGAAACAAACTGTGGTTCAAATATAATGATGGAAGTTCAATAAGTGGTTGCAACTAAAATGATAGCAAAAAAGCCTCGAGTTTGGGTTGATTGCATGTATGTAGAGAGAAGGCCAACGAATCAATCACGCATGGAGTAGGAGCATGTTGAGATTGATATTGAGACAAAGACATAGTTTAAGTTCAATCAAATTCATATCCAATGGTAGAGGAAGCAATGATACCACATATTTCTAGAAACAAATACACCCTCAAGAATAAGCTAAGTAATTTGAGTCGAGGGAAATCGGATGGAGAGGAGAGCAAGACAACTTTGGGTAGTCGTATAACAACTCCTTGGGTGACCGTCGGGTTGACGTGAATCTTTACAAGCTCGAGAAAAATGGTAGAGGATTCACAGATGAATTTTCCACTTAAGTGCAGGGCTTTGATAATTTGAATTTTCTCAGTGGGTTTCTCATATAGTGCGCAGAGAGATTTTCGATTACGTGAAGGCAAGATTTAGACCCGATTTGAAAACATACAGTCAAGGGTTCCAAAACTGCAAAAACTATCGAGTAGTGCAAAGAAAAACAGATAGCAAGGCCGCACGAGATGAGGCAGGAGAGATAGATTCCAACAATAATGGGGCAAATCCTAAGAACAAAGAGTTTGTAGAGACAGACAAAGGTAACGTTGATTCTGATGCAGATAGACAAATATTAGTTCTAACACCAAATGGGGAGTGTTTATGTAGATTTTAACATTGTATAATTAACTAGTCCAAACTGATTCTTAATAAAAAAACATAAGAGATACAATAGCACACACACATTACACAGAGATTTTGCTCTGGAAACCCAAACCGGGAAAACCAGCAACCCCTAATCCATTGACCTGGATTAGTCGACAATCCTAATTCCTTAACTAAAATTAGAAAACCATCGACAAAAACCATGTGCCGAAAAACTGCCAAAAAATGAACATAAAAAATGCCAAAAAAAATAAAATTCGGGGGCGCTTCCAATGAACCCATGTGCAGAAGGGGATCTCACCCCCCTATGAACCCCCAGGTCGGGGGGGGATAATGCCCCCACCCGCTCGTGCACCCAGCGCAACACAAACACTACATCTAGTCGTGCAAAGAATATAACACGTACCCAATAGTTTATGCACGCGGGAGAGAATTATGGAATTAAAATACCCAACTTTGCTACCATTGTCAAGCCAGGGATGAGCATGGGGAGTAAGTAACTCCACGGATGATTTTTCATTAACTCATATCTTGCATAAATACAAGAGGAAGTGACCTTTGGTTTCATCTTCCAAGAGGTCCAAATGACTCTTTATATTCTCTTATGACTCTTCGTATTTCTCCTAGATTAATATTTACAAAGATATTTACAATGTACCTTAATCCCTAAGGATTAGGTATCTAACATAGGTATTTTGATTACATATATATCAAATCTTGAATACGTTCATTGTTTTTCTTTTACAAGTTCAATGATTAGGTAATCGATGTGTGTGTGTGTGTGTGTGTGTGTGTGTGTGTGTGTGTTCATTGTTTTTCTTTTACAAGTTCAATGATTAGGCAATTGATGTGTGTGTGTGTGTGTGTGTGTTCATTGTTTTTCTTTTACAAGTTCAATGATTAGGCAATTGATGTGTGTGTGTGTGTAATATATATAATATATGCATTGAGTACAATGGACTATTATTGTGATTATTAATCTATTATAATTTATAATATTATTAATCTTTTATTTGTAGTGGTAGTAGTAATATTAATCATATTTTTTTTAAATGATTATAATTATTAGTATTAGTTATTAAATAATTCCTCATAACAACAAATTATTATTAATTAAATATAATAATTTAATTAATTAAAAATTATTTTAAGTTGCTAATGTCATGCCGTGAGTGAGCAAAAAACGTAACTCCACAGATGATTATTGCATTAGCTTGAAGCTCAATACATATACGAAATGTGATTGTTGGTCTTCTCCAACGTATGACTCTTCCTAACACCTACGACTCTTCATATGTACATTATTGTTACAAAAACGCAATACCAAGGATTATGTCTCTAACATTCCCCCCCTTAATTCGAAGGGGTGTGTGTGAGTCCAAGCATCATTCAACTTCTCAATTTTTTCTCTTCCAAGAGATTTAGTGAAGATGTTCGCAATTTGCTCATTTGTGGAACAATGTCTCAAGTATATAGTCTTGGCCTCTACATGATATCGAATTAGGTGATACTTTGTGTTGATTTGCTTTGCTCGATCGTGGAATATAATATTCTTGGCCAACTTGATTGCAAAAGTATTGTCAACTAGAAGAGGATTAGAATTCACTTGTATCTCCTGCAAATATTCAAGTATTTTCCTGAGCTACATAATCCCCTCCGTCACTTCTGCAACTCCCACATATTTTGCCTCTGTTGTGGAATCTTCTAGAACTGATTATTTGTGTGATCTCCAAGAGACGAATACTAATACAAGACTCATTAGATATCCTAAAGTCGATACTCCATTTTCCTTATCCCCAACAAAGTCTGAATCAGAATATCTGATCAGGTTGAAGTCATCCACCTTACAGTACATGAGTCCAAAATCTTGACTTCCTTTCAAGTATTTTAGAACTCTTTTTGCGGCAGACCAATGTCCTTCACAAGGATTTTGCATGAACTTGGAAATAATCCCAACAACAAATGAAATGGTTGGTATGGTGATAGGAAAATAGATAAGACTTGCCACAAGTTGTTTATACTTCGTTGCATCCTCAAAGTCATTCCCTTCTTTTGATGTGAGTTTCAAATTCTAAATTGGAGTAGAAACGGGATTGCACTCAACCATGCCAAACTTGTTCAACATTTCTCCGATGTACTTCTTCTGGGAGATGAATATGTACCTTGGATTTTGAATCACTTCAATGCCCAAATAGTAGTGAAGATGTCCCAAATATGTCATCTCAAAGCCTTTCTTCAACTCTTTTTGTATGGATGTAATGTAGCTTTCATTGCTCCATGTGATCAACAGATAATCTACATAGACTACAAGATACACAATTGTTTTTCCAACTTTCTTGACAAACAAAGTTGCATCATCAAGATTGAAATGCTTGAAATTCAATTTCAGAAGATGCACAATTAACTTTTCATACCATGCTCGCGGTGCTTCTTTCAATCCATATAAGGATTTGATGAGGTTGCATACCTTATGTTCTTGTCCCTTCACAAAATATCCTTCTTGTTGAGACATGAACACATTCTCTTTCAAGTCTCCATTCAAGAAAGCAGTCTTCACATCCATTTGATGAATTTTCCATCCATTCTATGCTGTCATGGAAAATAGAGTTCAGATGGTAACTCATTTTTTCGTGGGGGAAAAAGTTTTCTCATAGTCAACACCTTATTTCTATGCAAATCCTTTTTCCATGAGCCTTTTTTTGTGCTTGTCAAGTGAGCCATCTGATATGTGTTGATGCTTTTGTAGCATCGGGAGGCATTCTCACTTGTGGAGTATGGTGAGAATACATCCCTCGCTAAGAGGGAGTGTTGATGCTTTGTAGCTTCGGGAAGGTATTCTCACGTATCCCTAGGTGTTGGGCATGTGGGAATCGTCATGGGCAGCACATCACACTTTCAGTTTGGTGAAAAACCCCTTGGATTTTGAGATGGGGGCTTATGAACTTAATGATGGGCTTTGTGGGTTTGTGTTGGGGCTTCACACCCACAAAGAAAGCCTAATTTGATGTTGACTTGTGGAGGGGATTCCATGATGACCCCTAAGGATTGTATATAAAGGAGAGAGGACATTGTGACGTTTCATATTGTAGATCATATGTGGAGACGTGATGGAGCTAGCATAAGTGAGTCTGCACTTGTGCTAGGAGGCTTGGTGATTTTAGAAAAAGGGAAATTCTACTAGGGTGGAAAATATGGCCTAAAGGAAGAAA
Organism: Picea engelmannii; assembly: GCA_009831015.1. Taxonomy (NCBI): domain Eukaryota; kingdom Viridiplantae; phylum Streptophyta; class Pinopsida; order Pinales; family Pinaceae; genus Picea; species Picea engelmannii. The sequence goes on along the minus strand of ML819056.1, from coordinate 48,196 downwards.
ATTCGCATGGAGTGAATTGTACGAAGGTTTTCACAGAAGGGATTTTTGTACTTGTACATGATTTGCAGGAAGGTGAAGCACGTATGTATGTGGTTTGTAGGAGGGTGAATCGCGTATGTACATAAGTTGCAGTGGGAATAGTCACGTATATGCGGGTTGCAGTGGAGAAAAGCACGTAAGTATGCGGGTTGTAGTAACGAGAATCACATAAATATTTTTATGGGAAGGAACACGTTCGTACAAGATGACAGGTGACATCATCAGGTCGTACAGGTGGTTTACAACAGATTTGTGGGCAGAGGAATTTTCCAATAAATTGTTGAGGTTTGGTTTTCTAATTTGTATGGTTATTGGAGGACAAAGTTGTCCTAGGGTTTTGGTAATATTTGTATTGGTTGAGAGGACAAGGCTGTCCTCAGGTTTAGTGATATTGTACTAGTTGGGAGGGATGGTTTTTCTCTCAGAATTTTTGAAGTTAACAAGATTACAGAACTAAAATTTGTGTCTCATGCGTATTGATGATTCATCTATGATCTTATTGTTTCCATTGCATATCATTTTTAGTGTAAAATTGTTTAGTGATAACAGCTAGGGTTTTATTGTTAGATCACTATGAAGCAATTTTCAAATCTGAAAATTAATCACATAGAGTTGCATGTGAAAATTGGCAATCTGTACTTGTTCTTGAATACCCACTTGCAACCAATTGGTTTGGTTCCAAATGGAGGGTCCACCAACTTCCATGTCCCATTCTTGATGAGAGCATCATATTCTTTGAGAGAAATGGCCTCTTTAAAGGAAGTTGGTTCAAGATTAGTAGATAAATTCAACTCACAATCATATGAAACATTCATGTCATCTACATCACCTGGGTTTGAATTATCTACATTACCTCCATCTCGTCTTGAGGACATTTTTGTTTCTGTCTTTTCGACCTCATCATGATGAACACTTTCAAGTGTTTTTTTAATCCATTTTGGTGGACCTTTCTGAGATGGTCCAGGTTGCTCAACTAATTGAGTTGGTGCTAAGTTCTCATCAAGCCTCAACTTTTCAATCCTCTCCATCACATCATCCAAATGAGATGATGAAGTGGCAAGAACTTGTTCATGAGGGGAAGATGGTTCTTAAAAAGGAGATTCTAGATATTGACCCAAGATAGGGATCCTCCCTTCAAGATGTGGAATCTCATCATCAAATTCATGATATGTCTTTACATGAGTGAATTTGTCCAGGTGATCAAGATGCCTCCCAACAATTTCATATTTCTTGGAGGATTCAAGAAAGATTACATCTCTGGAAAGGATGAATTTGTTTTTTGTCTCATAGTAAAGACAATACCCCTTGGTGGTATTTGAGTACCCCAAGAAGATTCACTTCTGACTCCTTGCATCAAGCTTGCTTCTTCGTTCCCTAGGAATCAAGGCATAGAAGGTGGAACCAAAGACCCTAAGATGTCTCACCGAAGGAATGTGGTCATACCACATTTCATAAGGAGTATTATTTTTAAGAGCATGAGATGAACACATGTTTTTGACATAAACTGCACATAAAATTACATCAGCCCAAAATATCAATTTAACATTCTTGAAAAACATCATGGAATAAACCATATTTAGGAGTGTCATGTTCATTCGTTCAACTACACCATTCTATCGGGGATTGTATGGAACCGTGTTTTGATGTTTGATGCCATGTTGGAGAAGGTAGCTTTCAAATTCATTAGATGTATATTCTCTTTCATTATGAGTGCAAAGAATGTCAATATGAGACTAAGCTTCATTTTGAATCCATAGATGAAAATTTTTAGTTGTTTCAAAAGCTTGTGATTTATCTTTTAGCAAATACACCCAACACATCCTAGTGTAATCATCAATAAAAGACATGATACATTAATTTCCATTTGCAGAAGGAACAGACAGAGCGTCGCACAAATCAGAATGAATCAATTCATGTTTTCTACATCCTCTAGAAGTAGAATCATGGAATGGTTGGTTGTTATGCTTTCCAAGGATACAAGCATCACATTGTTTCAGTTTCCTAGGAATAGTATGCAAACCAAAAACACCATTCTTTCTCAATAAATGGAGGTTGTCATAATTAATATGGCCAAATATAGCATGCCAGAAAAGACTACTAAATGACATTATACCTTCATCGTGATGAGAGAGGTATGCAACGTTTTGTGTATGAGTAGATGTCCCATTCAGCTTCAGCAGTCTTCCATATTCCATTCTGGTCATAACAAGCATGTTATCAGAATCCTTTCGTATTTCAACTTTTCCATCAATCATATGAACAGAGTGGCCTTGATGTCTGATGTTCACAAGGGGTAGCAAGCTCCTTTTTAGCTCGGGAAGATAGAGCACATTATGCAGAAGAAAATCCAAGAATCCAAGCAACTTGAGTTTGATGGTGCCCATTCCCGAGGGTTTGAAGCTAGACTTGTCTGCAAAATACATTATGTCATCTGCATTGTCATTGAAGTATTCGAAGAAGTCTCTTTTGAATGGCATGTGAGAGGTTGCACTTGTGTTAAGAATCCATGCATCTTTCCAAGGAGAATATGCAGTGTTAAATAAATATTTTGTTACTCCTATATTGCAATGGGAAACAATATAATGGGCAGATTTAGGTGGATTACCTTTTGTTGGTTCTAAAGGTTTACCTTTGTCCTCTTTCTTATTTTGTCTATCTTCTTTGATCGTATCCCATGGAACTCTGTAGTCATCTGCTTCATGTGACCCATTATTTTTGCAACGGGTACAATGAAGATTGAATGTATCACCTTGGTTCTATCTACCCCCCCTCCCCCCTTCCTCCCCTTCCTCTGAAACTCTTTCTTCCACATCCACATCCTCTTCTATTGCTTTCTCCTCTAGAAGAATCATGTGGTTTACTCTTGTCTTTCTGAGCAAGGTAAATAGTCTTACCAGTTGAAGGAGTTGACTTCTTTCCAAAGGCTTTCTCACATTCTGCAACTTTCTCCACTAGTTTGTCAAATGTGATGGATTTCATTTGACCACTTGCTTGCAAGGATTCAAGGTAGTGAGAATATGTAGGGTAGAGGGCCTTAATGAAGGATGCAAGAGGGTGATCAATATTCACTCCAATCGATGCAATGTCATGCATTATGGATTTGATTTTTGAAGCTAAATTCATAGGGTCATCATTCTTCAACTTTAGGTTGAAGAGCTTCAACATTAGTTGTATGAGTTCTAGTTCAGAGTGTGTGGCATACAAGTAATTCAATCTCTTCAAGGCACCATATAATTATTAATAGAAACAATATGACAGCTTACCTCCTCACTTACTGTCACAGAGATTATAGCGTATGGCTTCTGGTCTTTGTCTTCCCATATTTCACGTTCTTTGTTTCACGTCGAAATGGTTGGTCTACTACTCTTCGACTGTGATTTTGAGGCAGCAAATTCAAAGTCTAATTATGCTTCTTATTCAGTGATTTTGTTTCTTTCAAGGGCTATTCCTGCATCGCAAATCCATTTCCATAGGTCGTTGAAGATCAATGTGATTTTAATCTTCCTGTACCATTCTTTGTAGTTCTCCTTGTCAGTCGGCACCACACTGAAAATGGAGATGAGAGAATACATTGTCTTATTCCTTCACGCACACATTAGCAAATGAAAATATAATGAAACTGCACCAATAAAATCAAAATTGTCTTACTACTACAACAAGTGTAACACCCTGTTTCCCCCAATTTGTAATTAATCATAAAATAGGAATTACCATGCTATTACATGAGGGCAATGTAAATGTATTATTGTTTGAATTGCCAATAATTGACTGTGTGTCACATACCTACTACCTAAATCGGATTTATCTGGTCTTCTGTCCGACCAAAACCCCTAAATATCCATGGAGGCCCAGCGCAAAATGGTTATTTCTCTCTCCTTCTTCGTTCCCATGTGATCGCGGTTCAATTTGAACGCAGTGCCTATTTGTATTTCGTGCCTCAGCGCTACAGTAAGGTCTAATCGTTTGACTCTGCAACCGTTGAACCCCGACAGGGCTAGCGATCGGCTAATGGGGACGAATCCCTACAGGGTCAGTAAATGACCAATAGGAACAAATCCCAACAGGGGTAGAGAACCACCAATGAGAACAGGCCCCGTCGCGCGGTTAAGTGGAATACAGGTGGCAGAAAGGGAAACACGACAGGGTGGTTGACATGTCAGGAGGGGCCCCACTTCACACACCACACTATTCTGGACC
>ML819056.1:15401-39493 GCA_009831015.1 Picea engelmannii | reverse complement strand
GTTGTCTATAATCTATACACAGTCTAAGGGTGCCATCCTTCTTTTTCACAAACAGGACTGGTGCTCCCCATGGGGACACGCTGGGTCGAATATAACCCTTATCCATCATTTCTTTCAGTTGCAATTTGAGTTCAACTAACTCAAGTATGCTCATCCGGTAGGATATCCTAGACACCGGCACCGCTCCTGGTGCGAGCTCTATCGAGAAGTCAATGTCTCTTCTCGGAGGTAGACCCGGTACCTCTGCCGGAAACACATCTCTGTGTTCTCTTAGGATAGGGTGATCATCAGGGCTTGGTTTATCACCTTCGATTGTTTTCAACACCTGTATTGCATATAGGGGACATCCTTTTCGGCAGTACTTTCTCATTTGCAGGGCTGATATTTGCCTCACCGAGATAGGTTTTTGGATCCCTTGAAGGGTTATCCTTTTTCCTTCTTTGCTCACACATTCTAAGGTTTTATGGTAACAGTCCAATTTGTCTTTATGGGCGGACAGTCGATCCATACCAATCAACAAATCGTATGATCCCAGGGGTAATACGTTAAGGGTTGCTTGGGTGGGGAATTCACCCAACATTAACTGGCAGGCTGGTATGACCTCTACCACCTTTCTTTTGGTGTCAGTGGCTAATTGTACCAACCATGGCTTAGTTTATTTTTGTGGTTGTAGCTTACACTTATCAACAGCTTTAGGGGCTATATAACTCAAATTTGAACCCGGGTCAATCAAAACAGACACCAGATGGTTGAAAATCATACCTTCTATTTCCACCACTGAAGCTTGGTGGTCGGCTTGGTTATTATCCAAGGCTGCATAAATCTGCGGCACACTCCTTGCCACATCATTGACTGTGGTTGCTTCCTGAATGTTATAAACTTTCCGACTGTTCCGTTGTCGGTGTGGACAGTCTCTTAGGAGATGCTCTTCTCTGCAACCCCAGCATTTCAGAGGTTCTCTCTTTGGGTTATTAGTCTTTACCGGTATAGGTCCAGAAGTTTTATTTCCATCTGATGATGGAAAGTTCTGCTGGAGTACACTTCGGGTTGGAAAGTTCATTCTGGGGTTCTTCTTGTACCTCTTAAATCCTGAGGATTTGATCCCCTTTTTCTGAAATTTCGAACCATTCTTCTGTCTCCAGTCTCCACGAGACTCTGCCCGATGTCCATATTGTTCATGACAATATGTTGCCTTTCGAATAGTATCTTCTAAGGTATTTGGCTCATCGAATTCAATTCGGTTCCGGTATTCCTTGGGTAGCCCACTAATGAAGCGTTGCGCCTTCGACTTCTCTGCTTTGATGCAGGGTACATATCTCAATAAGTCGAGGAATTTGTTGACATATTCCTCTATAGTGAGTTGTCCCAATTTGAGTTCATAAAACTCTTTAGCCTTCTCGTCGAAATATCTTTCCGACAAATACTTCTTCCGGAAGTACTTCTCAAATTGTTTCCAAGATAGGTCCTCCTCGCGGACCCCTTTCATATTCTTAAGGTCTTCCCACCAGATGGAAGCCTTTCCGTTTCGATTGAAAGTGGCCACTCGGGCTTTCAAACTCTCTGAAAAAGAATGGACTCTGAAGTATTTATTTAGTCCAAGTAGCCATCCCTCGGCTTCCTCTCCCTTCTTTATCTCACCGTCGAAGGAGGGAGGTTTTGCCTTTCTGAATTCCTCAAATTTATGACTCTTGGAAGTCTTTTGCTTCTTCTGTTTTCTTCGAGAATAGGAACTGGTCCTGCTGCTGGAAGAGCCTTCTGAATCGCTAGCTTCCTTCTCAGTGGAATCATCCGGTACTGGTCCTTTACCTCTGGGGTGGACCTTTCTTGAGGTGCTTCTCTCAGTATGGCCACTGATATGACCATGTTTCTGCACTTCGGGTTCATGTTGCATTTGTCGTTGTAGGTCAGATAAGCTCTGCAGTAAAACTGCATTAATTTCAGTTTGTTTTTCTTGTTCTTTCATCATCCTTTCATTGTCGGCCTTGCAGCTTTGCAATTCAACCATGAGACTCTTCACAGTCTCGGATAGATCTGGAGGGGTTCCTATTGCTCTTCTTTCGTCAAACTCTTCGTCTCTGTTGTGGGAGCCTTCTCCCACCTCTTGGTGAGTTACCATACTCTGCGTCTGTAAATTCCCGCGGTTGATCGTCCGCTTAGGTGAAAAGACAAACGTTGGTTGTTAGTCAAGAGTTAGATATATTTTTATAATCTGCGCATAATTAATAACTCTTTCGCATGCATACACAGTCGGGTTCTCGTTTCCAAGTTTTCAATCCTGGACAAGAGAGTTATGTTAGGGGGTTTCTCTTCGTAGGAGTACTTCGAACGGAGCTTATGCGCAGCTCGTTCATGAGCCCAATCAAGCCGAGTGTTGTAACCATGCTCTGATACCACTTTGTCACATACCTACTACCTAAATCAGATTTTTCTAGTCTTCTGTCAGACCAGAACCCCTAAATATCCATGGAGGCCTGGAGCAAACTGTCTCTTTCTCTCTCCTTCTTCATTCCCATGTGATCACGGGTCATGATCGCGGTTCAATTTGAACGCAGTGCCTATTTGTATTTCGCGCCTCAGCGATACAGTAAGGTCTAATCGTTCGACTCTGCAACCACCGAACCCTGACAGGGCTAGCGACCGGCTAATGGGGACGAATCCCTACAGGGTCAGCAAATGACCAATAGGAACAAATCCCAACAGGGGTAGAGAACCGCCAATGAGAACAGGCCCCGTCACGCGGTTAAGTGGAATACAGGTGGCAAAAAGGGAAGCGCGACACGGTGGTTGGCATGTCAGGAGGGGCCCCACTTCACATGCCACACTATTCCTGACCCCCCCCCCATTAAAGGCAAAATGGCAAGGGGGGTCTGGAATCCACTTGAGCGTCGTTGATCCTGGTGAGTTAATCTTGATCGTTCGAGAGCTGCGCGTCCAATTCCGAAACCCCCCCCCCCTACCGCTAAAGGCAGAACAGTAAGGGGGATCCGAAATGGAACCTCGGCCGTAGATCTGGACGGGTGGACTATGGCCGTCTAGATCTGCTCGCCACTTATCCTAAAGAATATTCACGTCCTGGCTTAAGTTGATGTCTCATCTCCAAATCTAACAGTCATTACAGACCCTGAGATCCTCCGAAAGGATCTCGTCCATTCATCAGTGTTTATCGTCACGAGAATCCGGACTCTCGATCATGGGACCCCCGAATCCTCGATCCTCGGTTTCCTGATGTAGTTAATCTCTCGACACGTGGCCTCCGTCAATCAGACGGCTCAGATCTACTCCGGGGTTTCCACCATGTGAAATCCTGAACTCTTGTCAACAGGAATCCCGATTCCGCGATTCCCGATGAGCCAATTCGCCGATATGGTCCTTTACGTGTTAGCCCTTCTGGCTAAACTCCTGGCCCACATGACCACTATCTCACAAGACCGCAGCCTTATCTCCTGTCGGGTTTTCGGACTTCGCAATTTCGAAGTGTATGGACTTCTTGTCCACGGGATTCCCAGTTTCCCGATGGATGACTTTCCTTTCGGGACTTTTCCCGAATGCTCCGATTTCCACCACGCGTCCTCCTATGATGGACGGTCCTGATGGCTTCTCGCGATTTCGGAGTTTCCGCTGCTGAGATATTTCGGCATCGTGTCCCTTCGATCTCCGAAATGCCGACAGACTCCCGATCTTGTCCACGTGTCCTCCTATAATGGACGACTCATATTGATTCCAAGATTTTCACTATGAAAATTCCCGACCTCATGTCATCGTGACTCCCGATTTAACGAATGTCGATATCCCGATGGTCACGCCTCTCGTCAAAACTTTCAACCTCCTATTCATGAGGGCTTAACCCTCATGCATCTCTTAACAGATCCAGTGGCTGTCAGGTTTTTCTGGCTAAGATCTAACGGATCAGATCTGTCCCACCTTGTGCACTCTTCCACTACTTCATGGATGTGGAAAAATCAACGGTCCAAGTGTTCTCATGGATCGTGAGGGTCTACAATCCCGATTTCTTCGTTATTCACGAAGATAGAGGAAAAGGGGCAAGGTATGTAACGCCCTCATTTCTTTTGTCAGTCAAACGGTCGTGAATGACCATGGGTCTTCCAACGAAATCTCGTCCGTCGATCGATACTTATCCCTAAGCTATTACTCCGGGATTTTAAGAGGGTCATTCCTCCTCATGCAGGGTTGTTAAGACTTGCACAGCCAAGTCCTTTTTCCAGGTTCTTGGTAACCCTTTCGAAGGAGGGAATCTCTGTGAAGAGATCTATTCCGGGGCATCCCTGGAGACAGATAAGGGTAAACAACTTCCTGAGAACGGGCTGGAAGCCTGACTTGGTTCAACTTATGCATAATTAAATTCATTTATTAACATAAGCCATGCGTGGTATTTCTGTTATAAGCATATACGACTACTAGTACTGATCAAAATACTACTCAGACATTCTTAAAATGAAAACATTCACAGTTCCGCAGCTTATGAGCATAATTATCAAAATACATATATTTCAAGGTGCCAGAGGCAAAACACTTATCAGAAATAACACCAGGGTTAAGCAACTGCTGAGAGGGGTGCTCGTTTCCACCCAACCGTAGGCTTAGCGACTCCTAGAGGATTTACCACTAGCCACCCCCGAGTTGAGACCACGATGTTGTGAGACTGCGTCTTTGTTTGCCAGTGACCAGGAGTGAAGGTTGCAATCCTTCCTCTCTGCTATCACTCACTCTGCATAATGCCATAGTTCTCCCCTCGCGTCTGCCCCCCAATCGCTTCTACCCCATGCCTTATCCTCCTGCGAGGTTGCGTGTGGCGCGATTACCCTCGCGCTGATTAGGTCTGACGGTTCTACGGATGGGAGGTTCACCTCCCATCCCTCATTAAACCATCCACCTACCAGCCTGCGAGACATTTAATTTGAGGCCAGCGAGCCGCTTTTGGTTCTCCGGGCCAGTGGAGTCCAAATACAGTATTAATTCTCGGTGGAAGTTAACGCCACCTTTCCAGGTACCTTCCACCGCCATCGTGGTCTCTTTTTTTGTACATCCCCTCTCAACAGTCCTGCAATAAAATTCATAATGTTATTCACATTTATTGACCTTTTCCACAAGGTCCATTTACATCACATATTCACATTTATGAGTTTGCCACAGTTCTTGGCCAATCCAGTTATTTTTACAAACTGGGGGAAACAGGGTGTTACACTGTGGGGGTGAAGTCTTGAAAGTACTGGCCATGATATCACTAGGGGAGAGAAATCGGTTAATGAGGCAAGGACTGGTAGTTGAACTACCAACCACCCCCATGAATGGGATAATGGTCTAGCTGCAATAAGTCATCCTAAAGTACTGCAGGGTCTGACAGATCAGGCGAACCCAAGCTTCCTTCTGACAGAAGGAAGGTGACAATTATACACACGGAGGCAGCAAGAGAGGGAGACACCAGACACCAGACGGGGGGCGGAAGCTCGCAAGGGAGAGGCGTGAAGCTCTCCAACGAGTCAAGAACTGAAGGCCGTGAGCTTGATGCCGAGGAGCATCTGAGAAACCTCGCTGAGGCCATGACCGAGAGAGAAAGCTCTGAGTTACAAAGAACGGGACCCAAACAGAAGCGAAAATGGAGGAAGAACCCTCGAGAAGTGTGAAAATTCCCTGGTGATATCATGGCTTGTCACGGGGGTGGCCAGAGCGCTAAGAATGAATGCCTCTGTGCCTATGGTCGGGTGGAAGGACGAACACCCACAATTAGTTGGTTGGCGGTAGCCTGTAATAGATAAGTGATTTCTTACCCTGTGTAAATTATCTATAACTGTGTATGAATCGGCTATACTGGGTACGATGCAGGAATCGGCCATATTTCTTATTGAATATACTGTATTCCCCCCCCTTATTTCTGTTTGATTGTATAATTAGGCCAGTAAGAAAGCATATGGTTAGGATAGGTTTTATACCCGTAAAATACTTGTGTCTTATGGTGGCATAAGCCCGAGTCACGAACTATGCATTCGTCGACCGTGGACACAGTTTCATGTACGCATGTAAAACTTCCTAATCATTTTGAGTCCCTTGGAGGACGAAGCCTGTTAATCTCAAGAGGGATAGCGTTTTCAGAATGCAAGCAAGGCCCAAAACCATCAGGGCTCATAGAGGAAGCAAAGGTCGAGGCCTTTGAGACTTTGAAATCTTCCAAGGAAAAGGAAGAAAGCGTGAGCTCAGGGAGGATTTATAGCTACCATCAGATCTCACGTGGATATCCGATAGCCATCGGATCCAGGAGAAGTTGCATGAGGTTTAACCCTCGCATACGCAAAGGTGAGGACTCGTCAAAGTCCTGAAAAGATCAAGACCGTCCATTTAAGAGGACACGTGGCAGAGATTCGAACCCATCGGGGTTTCGGATACCGGAACGTTGAAGGACTAGAATCGTGGAGTCGCTGCATCATGAACTCCCGGTTCACAAAATCCCGATACAGGAGAAGAGACATCGGATTTCGGTATTTCGGCTATTCGGAGTTCAGGACGTAAAGGAGGTTGTGGTCTTGGGACCGAGAGTTTCAAACTTTCGGTACGCGAAACAACGAAAGCATTGGGACCGTCCATTTCAGAGGACACGTGGCAGAGATCCAAACCCATCGGGGTTTCGAATACTGGGAGGTTGAAGGACCAAGAGTTTGGTCGCAGCAGATTCGTGAAATCGCAAATCCCGAAGTCCCAAGAGGGGCACGCAGTTGAGGTTTCGGGGAAATACCCGAAAGGAGATTTCGGTAATTCGCTTACCGGGAAAACAAGAGGTAAGAGTTCTGAACTCTTGACCCATAAAAACCCGAAAGGATCTGAGCCGTTGGATCAGAAGAGGCCTTGAGTCGTTGATCTCGCTCAGGAAAAGCAGGACCGAAATTTTAGGATTCGACATTTTGGTACTTCGGATACCGGGAGTACGAGAGGACAAGGAATTGGAGCAACAGGATTCGCGAAGTCCCGAAACACGAAATCCTGAAAGCGTTTGGAGGAGTAGTGCTGGGTCACGGAACAGGGATAGGTTTCGGCATACCGGTGTTAGGGATTTTGGAAGTTCCGAGGACAAGGAACCAGGGCACTTTGCGTTGAAACTCCCAAAATCGCGAAACGCGACGTATTATTGGAGTGGGGTTGCGGTCTCAAGATTTCATAACTTCGGAATTTCGGGGTTTGCAGACGCCTAGTTTGGTTGGCCTGTGGCCATAACCAACGATCACATGGAGGTGGACAAGGGGGGAACTAGCCTGCGCTAGGCCCCCATAGGATTTCAATGATTCTATCTCGTGAAGAAGAGCGAAAATTTTACTATGTCGTAGTGGGTGTGTGACAACAAGAATACAATGTTATTGTATCAATAATACGTGTTGTTCCTTATGCAAGTAAATATTCTCCTTCGTTGTAATGATACAAGATCGTTGCCCCATAGGAAACAAATCTCCTAAAAACTTTATCCAATCTAGTAATCAAAGAAATAATTGGACATAGCCTGTGATAATGTCTTGGTATACAATCATCCTTGCACATTGATTATGTCGAGTCCCCTTTGGTGTGATGAAAAAAAATAGCAGTCAACCTGTACATTTCAAATGCTATCAAATTTTGTTGATCGAAATCGCCTTCAGCTGGTGCGAATCCATGCGAATGGAGATACCAGCAGCAGTTTGGTTGAGATTCTAGGGTTTACCAAACAACAACCAACAACAAGTTGAGATTCTAGGGTTTACTAATATGAAAATGAGAGGTTTTACTGACAAACTTTGCAAGTTAAGTTTATGCACTTTATGCGTCGGATCGATAAGAATGCGAAACACATAAACTTTAAAAATTGTTGCGGAACAACAATTATGAAGTGTGGAATTTAAAGAAGAATGTAAATTGCATAATAAAGAGAATAGCAACAGAAATAAACAAGAGAGAAATAGACATGATTGTTAACGAAGTTCACCCAATGATAGCTACGTCTCCGGGTCCCGCTTCCAGTGTTGACCACTTTATTACTCTCTCCAAATGCTCATTACATCAATAAGAAGCTTACAATTTGCTGCAAAAACTTTCTAATTTGTTACATACATGATATCCATAAACAAATATGTGCTTCTCTCAAAAAAGCTCAATAACCTTTACAAAAATTCCCCCTTACATTGGAAAAATACCGTTGCTTAAATAGCAAAAGGGTCATAACTAAATTGATTTAAGATCCAACTTTGATGGGATTTAAAATATTTGGTTAACCATAAAAATGTCCATAATCCCCAAAAATATTACAATATCCACCAAAATAGACTTATCCACCTTTATGGGATAATAATAATCCAAAAATATGGATTTAACCCGCTTTAATAAACTTTTCCCACTTTAAATGAGGATAAAATATTCGAATAATAGCAAATGGATATATGTCATATCCTTTTTTTCATGTGATATGCATTTGTTTGTTTAACTTTATGGCATAAAATAAAAGTAGTTGGTTTCCATGCCATATGGCATATTACAATACCCATTCTAATCCATATATTCGTGCATTTTTTTTTTGGTTTGATTTATTTGTTTGACCAACATTAATTCCAAAAGGCATTTAATCCCGGGGATATAAACATCATATCCCAAATCGAATCTTGGAGTAGTTGGTAGGCACGGGGATTTAGGCGCTAAATCTTCAATATGTCTCTTTTTTAAGTGTATGCCGACTATAAAACAAGTTTTGCGTGTAGCTCGGTCGGTTGGCGCTCTAGTTGTAAATTGTTGTGTTGAATGAGGTCTTGATTTCACTTACCCCGGAGGAGGAATAGATCCAATTTTAAACCCTTTGCCTATTTGCTCTAATCAGGGTGCCACGTGGCGCTGTCTGGTTGGACCGTCCAGCCAACTCACTCGCACAGTGATCTGCCAACTCGACTGCCTAGTATGCTACTGCCACATGTCTGCCACTGCCACGTCACTTTTAACTGTTGACTTTTCCCAGTTTGGAAAAAGCTTCAGACTGTGATAACTTTCACATACGGATTCGGATTTTTGATTTGTTTACGCCACCAGAAAGCTTACGATGAGCACTTCACGATGGTGTAGATTTCATGAGCATTGGAGAACTGAGATTTTTTAGCATTTCAGATCCTCCTGGATCATTTACAAACAACAACGACCACAACCATTGTGCATGGAGATAAGTGGACGAGGGCATATTGTGGGTTCGCGTCCCACCGAAAGTGCCAGTATTCTTGCAATGTTTTGTCAAAGGCTTTGAGTCGAATGCAGTGAGATGGGCGAGGATTCAAATGATTAAGCAAGTCATGCAGTGAGATGAGCATGGAGTCGAGGAGTTGAGGTTGAATGAATAGCATCGAACTATCTGAATGCAGTAAGTCTAGCAAGGTTTTGAGGGCATAACTCGGGTCGAGGTGAGGTACCAAGAAGACTAGGCAAATCCTATCAATACTAACAGTTGCAGAAGTGGTGAGTCGAGGAAAAAAATTGAAGAGAGAAAGAGTGACACAACAATTATGGTTTAGGAATAAGTAGTTATGGTTTACTTCATGGCTGAAGGAGGAAAATGGACTGAGGTATAACCAAAGAATCCAATCGATCAGACTAGAACATAGAAGAACTGATAGGCATGTAATCGTCATTTTTTGCACCTTATGGGAAAGGAAATGCCAAGAGAAATCATGGAGTTAGACCAGGCTTTGATACCACTATCAAGCGAGGACTGAGCAGAAAACATAATACCACAGATGATTATTGCATTCGCTTGAAGCTCAATAATTATACAAATGTGATTGTTGGTCTTCTCCAACGTATAACTTTTCCTATCACCTACGACTCTTCATATGTACATTATTGTTACAAAAACGCAATCCCAAGGATTACGTGTCCAACAGTTAAAAAATAAACCAAACATATGAAAGCATCTTGAAGAATATCAATAATTAATAAACATTGTAAATGACTATAACATCATTGATTTACATCAAATGAACAAGACTGCAATATGCAAAACCTAATGTGAAGAACCACACGGGATAACATGGCTTTCACTTTCAATTTGCTTTTGATCTATAATTGATAGGCTTATGGCCCATCTATCTCATCAACATAGATGCTCTACCAAATTAAATACATAAAAGTCTCTGCAATTACTCTGTTAATGTTCATATCAAAGCTTCTTTATTAGGGTCCTAACCTCCCTAGCCCCTAAAGTAGATAGAATGTCATGTATTGTTATGTAATAAAGGCCATCATTAATAAATAAGGCCTATGTAATAGTGAGAACACAACTATTGTAGGAAGGCTTACTAGAAGGGTCCGCCTACTAGAAATCCCTTCTCTATAAGGTTCTTAAGAGGACATAAGTAGTCTATATAGAGGTAGAAAGCATTATAAAACATGTCTTGTGGAATCATTTGTAATTTGAGCTTTTTTCTATTGGAGGTTGCACCCTCGAACAGACCAGTGAACAATGTTTCCATATTAATAAAGGTATCATATATTGTTATTGAGTCCATTGTTCTATTTTTTTTGCTAAATATATTGATGATATTTGTGCTAAATATTTCTATTCGATACCTTACAAGTGATATCTGAGCGCTTTTCACATCCATTTTTTAGAAGAAAAAAAATGTATTCAAGCTAGAGACATGTTCTGATGTCTATAAATAACCATAGTGATATGTCGTTAAGCGGGTAACATTGCAGTTGGGGAAGAATACACGCAGGAACTACACATAGTTTCACCTTGTTGGAAACCCATGTCAGTACCCCTTCGAGTAGTACCACATAAGACAACACTTGTACACAAAATTTCACTTCCAAGTACCTTCAGTTATATTGAAAGTCCTATAGGTATCCTGAAACCATTCATACATCAACCACACAATCACCAGTGGCAACAATAATAACACTCGTAAAGAATACTCTCGCGCACCTAGGTAATCAGGTAGTACGACTAAGGGTACAGTCGACCCTCCTTTATTAGAGCTATGAGATATTGGGTGTGAGTACTATTGTTGAACCCCGCAAGTATATCAGAGAGTTATAGCACATGGAAATCCCTTGTCCTTAGAACCTTCGAAATCCTACTCCTTGCTTCCATTCCTAAAAAAGTGTTGAACTTTGGCACATTCAATTCTGGAAAAACTTGCTCCTTGCATTTAGCCTACGAAATTCCTACACAACCTTCAATATTCATAATTTGGGCATTATGTATGTGCATTATTATTCAGGAAAGAGTATAACTCCACAGAAGTAAAAAAATAAAGACTATAAGTAGTCCCACTGTCACCCTTGTTTGGGACATGTCTCAATAGATTCATCACATTGCGTTGATCACAGTGGTACCCCTCTTTCATAACCCTTTTTTTTGTGAACCCACCCACCTACCCACCCACCCAATTACTACCCTCCTATCTCCTCGGTCCAGAAAGATGCATTGTTCGCCTTCAGACAACTCTCGAGTAAGCATTTATGTGTGGACCCACTCGCCCCCTTCCATTACTCACCTATCACTCTTACTTGTGCACCCTCCCCATATGGCAAATCGCAACCAAGACTTTAGCAACCACATGACTTCCCTCGAAAATTCCTTTACCAACTTCTGAGACCAATTCAAAGCAACTCAAATTCAAACTAATCAAAGTTTGACTCAAATTGATTCCAACATTGATACCCTTAATTCCAAGCTCGTCGGACTCGACCACCTCACTGCCCAAATGAATTATGTAATAGCATTTATTAATCAATTCAAGGGCCCTGACTTCTTGGAACAACCTTTACACCAATAGGGAGTTGAATCATCGCATTTCATGGCTTTTCATTGTAACTCCTTTGTTCATGATCAATGTCTTCCTAAATTGGAGGTGAATAAATTTCATGGCTCAGACCCCACTGGTTGGGTCACTCAAATAGAACATTATTTCTCATTGCATGGCATCACTGATGACTTAATGAAACTTCATGTCGATGTCCTTTATTTAGATCCATAGCGTTGGAAATGGTGTAAAAATTCTCAATTAGGTTTATATTTCTTGTGTTGGGCATGTGTTATATTCTTTGCATGACCAAACCTAGTGTTTACATTATGCGAGGCATGCGGGGGTCACAGGGGGGTGGAGGCCTCCATGCGTGGGGTTTAGGGGAAACACCCCCAAAAATTGTTTTTGGAAGTTTTTTGCATCCATTTTTAGCAATTTTTCAGCACATCGTTTTCATCGATGGTTTTTCTAATTACAGTTAAGAGATTAGGGTTGTTGACTAATGCAGGTCAATGTTTTAGGGGTTTTCGATGCCATGAGATCATATATATATTATATTATAAACAATGAAGAATATGATGAATAAAAGATTTAGAGATGTGGCTCTAAATAGGTTGTTGGTTTTCCCGAATTGGGTTTCCAAGGTAAAATCTTTGTGTAATGTTTGTGTGGTGCCATTGTATCTTTTTTGTTTTTATTAAGAATCCAATTGCAATAATTTATTGTACAAGGTTAAAATATGCATTTGGTATCATAGCAATTATTGGCTTCAAGGGGACGCCTTTGTGGCTAAGGGTTTGTCTTGGGCCTGTGATAAACCTTGTTATAGTGGGAGCTTTGTGGTATCGATCCTTCAGATGAAAAGAAATGGCGATCAGTTAGAAAATAGAGATCGAGAAATTTAATGGGAAAATTTTTGAGTCATGGAAGTTCAACATGGAAGATTTGTTGGTCGAAAAAGATCAGTGGATCATTGTGGATCCGGGTACTGCACCTACAGGAATGCCAACAGAAGACTGGGCAAAGTTGGATCAGAGGGTGAAGAGCACAATCTGGTTGTGTCTCTTAGATTCAATATTACAAAATGTGTCTAGGGAAGCTACATCCAAGGCATTATGGGAGAAGTTAGGGGATTTGTATCATTCTAAGTCCCTGGTAAACAAACTATTCATGCAAAAGAAGTTGTACAACCTGAGCAAGAAAGATGGAGACTAAGTGACAGAGCATTTGAGTGCCTTCATACTGTGGTAAGTCAGTTATTGTCTATTGATATTAATATTTCTAATGAAGATAAGTCTATCAGTTTATTTTTTTCTTTACCAAACTCGTGGGATAGTATGTTTGTGGCCATAGGTAGTAATTCAACTACTTTAACCTTCGATGATGTGGTCTCATCCTTGTCGAAGGAGGAGATGAGGTGGAAAAATATGGAAAGCCAAAGCACATATGTCTTATTTACAAGAGGACACTCCCAGGAAAGAAATAGATCTAAGTCCTCAAGTGGGAGATATAAACCTAAGGGAATATATAAATCTCCCATAAAATTTGTGAAGGTATGTTGGAGATGTGGAAAAGAAGGGCACAACAAGAAAACAATGTAGATCCAAAAGTGTTGAGATAGGGAAGGGATCTGATGATGCTCCTTCTACATAAGCAAAAACCTCTGCGGACGAAGGAGGGGATGTGTACTTGGCTTCTTCAAGCACACTTAAAGATCACGAGGCATGGTTGGTTGACTCAGGTGCATCCTTTCATATGATTCCCCACATGGAGTGGTTATGAGAATATGAAAGGTATGATGGAGGTAATGTTTTTCTACGAGATGACTCAACAACCAAAATCATAGGATGAGGAAAATTCAAGTCGAAGCTCATGGATGGAAGGATTAGAACACTCCCTAGTGTTATGCACATCCCAGGATTGGCCAAAAATTTGATTTTTGTAAGAAAAATGTACGATGCAGGAGTAAAAATAGGGTTTGAGAAAGAAACCTGCAAGATGATTCGAGGAGCAATGGTGTTACTGAAGGGAGTTTGGTTTGGAACTCTATATAAGCTATAGGGAAGCATTATTAGTGATGGGTGCAATAGTTCCATTGTTCCTGAGAATGGAGTTGAAGAAGAAAAAACTCCTATAGTCTTTGAAGAAATGACTATGATGTGGCATCAAAGGCTGGGGCATATCGAAGAGAAGGGTCTTTGAGTACTACATGATAAAGGTATGGCCAATTGCTCTCTGGATTTTGATTTTCTGTGAACATTATTTATATAGAAAGTAGAATCGTGTATGGTTCTCCTCTAAAACTACGAGAGCAGAGGGGATTTTATAGTTGGTGCACAGTGATGTGTTTGGACCTGTGTCGGTTCCATCACTAGGAAAATTTATGTACTATATCTCATTTATATATGACTGCTCGAGGAATACATGGTTTTATTTCCTCGAGAATAAATATGAAGTCTTTGATAGATTTAAAGATTTTAAGGCTCTTGTGGAGAACCAAACAAATAAAATAATTAAGGAGATGAGGACGGATAATGGTGGAAATTTTGTGGAAATGAATTCGAGGAATTCTATAAGAAGTGTAGTATAGCAAGGCAAAAGACTACTCCATACACACCTCATCAAAATGGAGTTGTAGAAAGGATGAATGGGACGTTGATGGAAAAAGCAAGATGCATGCCCAGTGGTGTCGAGTTAGGACAAGAATTCTGGGTAGAGGCAGTGGGTACTCCATGTTACCTGGTTAATCGATCACCCTCATTAGCGTTGGATGACAAGACTCCACATGAGGTATGGATTGGTAAGAAACCCTCTCTTGCACATCTCAGGGTATTTGGTTGTGATGCCTATGTTCTTGTTACAAAGGAAAATAGGAGTAAGCTTGATAAAAAGGCTGAGAAGTGTATCGTTATTGGATATAAAGATGGTCCCAAAGGTTATAAGGTTTGGAACCCAGAAACTGAGAAGGTATAGTTGATATGTGGTATTTAGAGAAATCAAAGATGTTCTCAAATAGGAAGTCCTACCAGGGGAAGAAGAACTATAGAAAATAGAGTTTGAGTTAAAGGATAATGAATTAGACTCTATAGAAGAACATGAATTAGAAGAAGAAGATCATTGTACTCTAGTATTGAGGAGATCGGTTCTGGAAAGAAGGCAACTGGAAAGGTATAATCCACCTGATTTCTATTCAAATTTTTCTTTGTCTATTAATGATGATGATCCTAGAACTATTAGGGAGGTGGTGGATTCATAGGATCGAAAACTCTGGAAAAAGGCCATGCCTGAAGAAATGGCAGCCTTGGACAAGAATGAAGTTTGGGATCTATTGGAGTTTTCGACAAGAAGAAAGCCCATTGGCAACAAATGGGTGTTTAAGAAAAAGTTGAATGCATAAGGTAGAGTGGAGAAATGCAAAGCTCAGTTAGTAGGAAAAGGTTATTCCTAGGTAAAAGGAATTGAGTTTGATGAATTTTTTTCTCCTGATGCCAAGCTAACTTCTATTAGATTTATTTATTTGTAATTGTTGCTTTTGATTTTGAAGTAGGATAGATGGATGTGAAGACAATATTGCTACATGGGGATCTGGAAGAAGAAATCTACATGAAGCAACTATAAGTCTTTGCTATGAAGGGAAAGAAAGAACCGGTATGCAAGCTGAAAAAGTCCCTGTATGAGTTAAAGCAATCACCAAGAATGTGGTATCAAAAATTTGATACTTATATGTTGGGACTTGGTTTCACAAAAAGCAAAGCGGATCAGTGTGTGTATTTCAAATTAATCGATGATCATTTTATTTATTTGGTCTTGTATGTAGATGATATGTTGATGATAGGAAACGACAAGGATATTATCTTAGATGTGAAAACACAGTTGTCCTCTAAATTTGACGTGAAGGATCTTGGTGCTGCAAATTTCATTTTGGAAACGAAAATTAAAAGAGATCGGGAAAACATGAAACTCTAGTTAAATTAGAGGAAATATGTCAAGACAATATTGTAGAGGTTTAATATGCAGGAATGTAAACTGGTTAGGGTTCCTATTTATGTAGGTGTAAAGTTATCTACGGATCAGTGTCCTAAGTCACAACAACAAGAAGAGGACATGGCTTGTGTTCCATATGATTGTGTGGTTGGCAGTTTGATGTATGCAATGATATGTACTAGACCGAACATTACACATGCAGTGGGAGTTTTGAGCAGGTATATGTTAAAACCAGGGAAGGAAAATTGGACAACAGTAAAGAGGGTTTTCAGATATTTGTATGGTACTACTAGTTATGGATTGTGCTACCAAGGAAGACGAAGGTTGGATAGAGCGTTGGACATACATGGGTTTGTTGATGCAAACTAGGCTGGAGATTTGGATCACAGAAGATCTGCAAGTGGGTATGTTTTTAACATGTTTGGAGGAGCAATCAATTGGATAAGCAAAAGACAGGTTATAATGGCACTCTCAACTACATAAGTTTAATACATGGCAACCACTCAGCAAGCAAGGAGGCAATGTGGTTAGAAAAATTTTGTTCAGGTATTAGGTTGGTACAACAAGCTAGAGCATGTTGATGTTCAATATCACTTTGTAAGAGACATGATTCAAGACAAGAAGATGTCACTGATGAAGGTGGAAACTTTGAAGAATGTTGTAGATTCATTGACAAATTATGTTATCACCGAGAAGTTCTCCTGGTGTAGGGAAACAATGGGCATTGTTGCCCTAGATTGCTGACTATGTAATCTCGTAACCCACTCTATGAAAAAAACAACAAGTGGGGGGATGTTGGGTATGTGTTATATTCTTTGTGTGACCAAACCCAGTGTCTATGTTGCATTGGGCACACATGGGGGTCATAGGGGGGTGGGAGCAGCGCCCTCGAAAAAAAAGAAGTGGTTTTTTACGTTTGTTTTTAGTGGTTTTTCGGCACATGGTTTTTGTCGATGGTTTTTCTAATTCCAGTTAAGAAATTAGAGTTGTTGACTAATCTGGGTCAATGGATTAGGTGTTTTGGATGCCGCGGGATCCTAGATATATTGTATTGTAAACAATGAAGAATATGATGGATAAAAGATTAGAGGTGTGGCTCTAAACAAGTTGTTGGTTTTCTCAATTTGGATTTCCAGGTTACTTTGTGTAATGTGTGTGTGTGTGTGCCATTGTATCTTTTATGTTTTTATTAAGAATCCATTTGAAGTAATTTATTGTACAAGGTTAAAATCTACAACTTTGACTAAATGTTTTGCCAATCTTTATGAACGTTTTGACATAGACACTCGTCATTTGGGTCGTTTGACCAAGATTACACAATAAGGTACCATTGAAGACTACATCACTACTTTTGAGCAACTAGCTTTTTGCACCAAAGGCATGTCAGAAACCTTCTTCCATGAATGTTTTATTACTAGTCTCAAGGATGACATCTATGCTCACGTCCTAATGGCTCGCCTTAAGACCTAGCTTGAAGCCACTCATAGAGCCAAGGAAGCATAACAGGTGATCACTACTCAAATAAAAAAGGCATCTTTATTCCCCGTCCCCTCCCTACCAATCAAGCTCCTCCTTCCCCTACAAATTAACAACGCCGGAAATGGTTGAACGCCAACTTAAGGGTCTTTACTACAATTGTGATGAAAAATACTTTATGTGGCACAAATGTAGGGAGAAAAAGATTTTAATGGCCATTTCTGAGGACATTTCTAAAGATGAAGGTGATGTTTCCCTCCAGAATCACTATCCCAACGAGACAATAACAATCCACCCCTTGATCAAACCGATGTGGAACCCCTCATCTCTTTGCATGCTTTAACAAGTATTTAAGTTCCCCAAACTCTTAAATTAATTGGCCATATCAAGCATCATAAATTCATTATCCTCATTGACAGTGGTAGCACCCATGACTTTATTCAATGAAGAATTGCTCAAAAGACCCATTGATCCATGCAGTCAACAAATTTCAGATCGTGGTTGCTAATGGAGGTTCCATAAAATGTGGGGGTCACTGTGAAAATGTGTGCCTTCAAATTGGTGATTATTCTTTGAAATCCCACATGTTTTCCATTGAAATGGGAGGTTGCAACATTGTTCTAGGTGTTGACTGGTTACGCACTCTAGGCCCCATCACCGTGGATTTCAAGGAATTATACATAAGCTTCCAATAGGATGGGCATCACTACAAGTTCCAAAGCATCGCGACAATTTCACCTGAGATCGTTCATTCAAACCGTATGGAAAAACTCCTTAAAAAGGTTCATTCTAGCATTATTTCCTAGTTCCATGCCATTCAATCCTTCGAGACTCCTTCCCCAACCATTCATCCCTACATGCAACTTATCTCATCCAAACACCACTTTATTTTTTAAAACCCCCAAGGCCTCCCACCTTCTCGTGGTCCCCATGATCATTCCATCCCACTTATACCCGGTAGTCTTCCACCCAATGTTCTCCCTTATTGTCGCCCCTTCGCTCAGAAACATGATATTGAAAAAATTGTTACCAACGGGTGTCATTTTTCGTAGTACCGGCCCTTATTCATCGCTTGTGGTCATGGTTCTCAAAAAAGAAGGTACTTGGCATATGTGCCCTCATTTTAAATCTCTCAACAAAATCACCATTGAAGATAAATTTCCCATTCCCGTCGTTGACGACCTTTTGGATGAACCGGAGGGTGCTCAATTCTTTACCAAACTTGATCTTCGTTCTGGCTATCACTAGATTCATATGAATGAGGTTGATATTCCCAAGATTTCCTTTCGTACTCACAAAGGCCATTATGAGTTCTCAGTCATGCCCTTTGGCCTTTGTAATGCACCATCAACTTTCCAAAGTCTCGTGAATCACATCTTCCAACCCTTTCTTCACCATTTTATCATTGTCTTCTTTGATGATATCCTCGTTTACAGTCAAAATTAGCAAGCCCATCTTGCCCATGTGGATCGGGTCTTACAACTACTTTCTCAGCATCAACTCTTTCTCGAGAGGTCCAAATGTGCCTTTGGGGCCTCAGAAGTGGAATACTTGGGCCATATTGTTAGCAAGGATGGTGTCAGAGTGGATTCTAAGAAAATAGAAGCTATGAAGGATTGGCCCCGCCCTAAGACTCTTAAAATTTTGTGAGGCTTCCTTGGTTTAATTAGATATTATCGGAAGTTTGTCCAAAATTATGGAAAAATTATGTCCCCACTCACTGCCCTCCTTAAGAAAAATTCTTTCAGTTGGAATGTAACCACCAATCAAGCCTTCCATGCTTTGAAAGAGGCTATGTGTACCACTCTAGTATTGGCTCTGCCTAACTTCATAAAGACTTTTGTTTTGGAGTGTGACGCCTCATGGAAAGGCATCGGTACAATTCTCATGCAAGAAGGAAAACTCTTGACCTTTACTAATGTTGGAAACGTAATTCGTTTAGGGTTACTTGAAGAAGGAATATGAAATATCACAAGATGTAACTGTTGTAGGGAGTCCAAGAGACCTTGGAATACAAATCCAAAGGTCAAGACGATGTATTTATACATGTATCATATTGATTAATAAATGCACTACACTCTTATCTAATCTTGTGTCCAATAGTGGTATCAGAGCTAGTAGTTCTTCGGTTCGAACTTTACCCCATGATAGTTGTCCATAGTGTTTCTCGTGCATTTCCAACAATCCCATTTGTAGAAATATCCCTCTATGGGCTTGTCATATCTGGCTATTCTTTGCACCACTCTACCTACTAACCTGTCAGTTTGCCTGCAAATATGCCATCCCTTTCCCTGTTTTACTATGCCATTAGAAATGTTGGTTCTCTCCCTCGTTCCATCAGAAATCTACTTAGCGCATTCTAACTTTCTTTTGCATGCGGGATTCCACTCATCTCTATCAACCGACAACAAACCATTTCAAGGAGTCGAATGCAGCGATAGATCATTGGAAATGGATGTCTGTCAGGGTTTTCTCCACAATAATTCAACAAGAATTGAAGTCGCATGTGTGACGCATGTTGGACACTCTTCAATCCTACACGAGCCTTTCTAGGTTGGATGCTTGTCCAAGATTGGCACTTTCGCAGCCCATATCAGTACCACCCATTCTGGTGCATTCCAATCATAAGCATCAAGCTATTTACCATATTTGCTCAACCAACAATGAAGGGCGTTCAATAAACAACGCATTGAGCTCGGACTTGGCTTGACTTTTTATCAGCCAATGTGAAGAGCATCACTCTTTCCTCCACGCAGATCGACGACGAAAGTGAAGTGTGCCCTCGGGATGAAATTTAAACTCAAGAAAAGAACTCGCCTGGACTATTGATCACTACTTTGAAACCTTTATTGTTGGTTGTGGTGACCCATGCCTGTGTGCGGACATATGAAAAGTGGTGACCACAGCGAGAGAATCGACCCTGTAGCAGAACCGAGAGGAAACCCTAATTTATTTAGGTTTTCCTACGCAGATCGCTCCTCACAAGCCCTCTCACTTAGCGGTTGGCTCTGTCGATCATACCTTAAACAACAAATTTGATTTCTTGCATTTGAATGATGAAACACAATGAACATGTATGCAGAGCGAATGTGTTGAGAATGTTTTCTTAAGATTTTGTGTTTTGCTACTTTTGTTGTTGTAAGCCCACTTCAGCTTTGGTCAGACAACTCTAAGGCTTCTTTATTAAGGTCGTTCTGTGCATGTTGTGAGCAGAGAGGATGCAGGAGATGGTTGCATGAATGACTGAGATGCCCTTTCATCTTTCTTTTATAACCTTCTAGCTATGAATTACCTTAAATGTGTTCTTCTATCGTCGAATTGATATTCTGAGAGTGTTATTTGTTGGATATTCCAATTCAAATTTTTCTTCTTTCACTTTCTGCCAAGTAGTGTGTTGTCACCATATCCTGGGAGATTTTCATTCCCATCACAGTTATGCTCATGTAGTCACAAAATTTACAAAGAAATATTTGAAGAAGCATAACTGCGAGAAGTTTTGGCAATTAGGACCATGATCACTTTTGAGAACAATTTTCCCTCTATGAAGGGGTTTCAGAGCATGTTTTCACTTATTTCTACTTGACATCAAACAACACATTCAATCCCAAAGATAAGTTCTATTCCACAATCAAGGTACACTTGCATAAGTTTATTTTTGTTTTTCTGCAAACGAGTGCATTTTCGATAGAAGCCAACACCTTTCATTTGTTGTTTTCATTTTTGCATATGATTGTTAAAGGGTGGAATTTGCAAGAAACCATGTGAGGTCTGAGCTATGGATCGAGTTGAGGATCTCTTAGAGTTAATGAACACTTTAATCCTCTCTTTTGTGGACAATACAACCATCATTGACAAAACAACTTTGCAATATATTATAATATGCTTGCAAGTTTCACAAGCCAAAGCAGTATTGTTGCAAACTCAGACTTGACTTCTTCACGATGCACTTGAGCGAAAGAATCTTCGACAACATTTTTAACTACTCCTTGTTCAAAACAACCGTCATTTCGAAGAAGATGATGACGTTGATTCAGACCAACAACCAACTCATGAGCAACTCACAGAGATAGCTCTAGAGTCAAGTGTAAATGAAGATCAACTTCCTCTTTCCAAGCAAATCATTAGACCTTGTGAAGAAATCAAACACAATAAGCACATAATCGGTATTGGATATGAAAAAGATGTCACATTTCATATTCTTGATTATACCAGACCGATCCAGTTTCAGGGTGTTGTACTGCTTCAAGAAAGTTCACATTCACCTGCTCTGGTTCAAGAGGTGATTTTGAAATGCCAACATTATCAGTGAGTTGGCCACATGGAATATCGATGTTTTGATCTTCATCCTTGCGAGCATTGTGGAAAGCACAATCATCCTTCAAACATATATTCTAACTGCCAAAAATCCGCAAGAGTAAAGAACCACTATGGATGGATGACTTCTTGGCGATGGTCATCAATAGCCAAGAAGATATCTCAGTCATACCATAGAATTTGCGCTCAAGTATTGACACATCTTGTAGTGGACAGATTTTTGTCTTCTCACCTTGTACCTGATAGGGGGGGATGACATCAGCAATTGAAAGTCAATATTCAAGTTTCAAAGTCTTATCAATCAAGCAAGCGAGCATAACAAGCAAGCATGATTGGTTTGTGGTTTTCCTTAAACCACCACTTAGTAGAAGACTTACAACTTATGCTAGACAACGGTTTGTGATTTTCCTTAAACCTCAACTTAGTAGAAGACTTTCAACTTCTGCTATGGAACATTTTATGGTCATCTTTAAACCAACATTCGAGAGCACTTCCAATTAGCAGAAGACATCAGCTTCCAACTTCCATCTAACTTAGGAAATGTTCTAGGAACCATTGAGCCTAGAAATTCTAGATTTTGTGGTCATCCTTAAACCATTAGATTGGTTTGTGATCTTCCTTAAACCATCATCATCGTTTAGTATAAGACATTAGCTTCTGCTATACATTTGATTTGTGGTCGTCTAAAAACCACGAGATTCAGAGAGCACATTCAACCATCAACAATTGCACACTTCCAGATTTCAGTTGTCCACTTTCAAATATCAACTCTCACCTTGGACTCATATACACCCCTTTCGGATTAAGGGGGGGAAGGTTGGAAACACAATCCGTTTAGGGTTACTTGAAGAAGGAATATGACACGTCACAAGACATAACCATTGTAGGGAGTCCAAGAGACCTTGAATACGAATCCAAAGGTTAAGACTGTGTATTTATAGATGTATCATATTGATTAATAACTGCACTACACGTTTATCTAATCTCGTGAGTCCAACAACTAGTAAACAACTTTCTGAGCGACACTTGGGCAAATCAACAAATGAAAAAAAAAAGTTGGTTATTTTGCATGAGGTGAATATCTGACATCCTTACTTTCTTGGGCAACTCTTCCAAATTAAAATTGATCATTGTAGCCTCAAATATTGTTTGGAACAATGGATTTTGTCCCCCAAGCAACATAAGAGGGTTACTAAAATGTTTGACTATGATTATGAGATCACTTACAAGAAGGGCAAAGAGGATGTGGTAGTTGATGCTCTTTCCAGGAAATACAAAGAGGAAGGGTCCCTCTTTTCACTCTCCTTTATTGTAGCCGATCGATTGAATGCATTTCACCATGAATGGTTCCAAGATCCCAAAATTTCTATCTTAATCCCCAACAACTACAACAAGACTCTAATTCATCTCCAAGCTACACTTGACAAAATGAGGAGCTCCAATGTAAAGTCCGTCTATATTTGAGCAAACAATCCAAATTTAAATCCATTATATTAATTTGAAATCCATGTCTCGCCAACAACAAGGCATTATGAATTTCATAAAACATAACAGATCAATCATTAATTTTTCTGAGAAGGAATGAAGTAGGACATACACACTTTTGTCATTGAATGTGATACGTGCCAATGCAACAACGGATAAACAATCAAATCTTCAATCATGCTACAACCTCTCGCTATTTCACCTATTGTATGGACATATATCTCTATGGACTTCATCGTCGGATTACCCAAATTTGGAAATAAATCAGTCATCATGGTTGTGGTTGATGTATTTTCCAAATATGCTCATTTCTATGCCCCCTAACACCCATTTAAAGACTCCATGGTGGCTCAATTTTTCATGGACAATATTTTCAAACTACATGGTATGCCATAATCTATTGTCTCCAATCGTGATCTGACTTTCACAAGTAATTTCTGAAAATAATTTTTCAGGCTCCAGGGCACCCAACTACATCTCAGCATTGTATATCATCCCCAAATTGATGGTCAAACCGAAGCTCTCACATATGAATGACAATCTCAATGGTTCCAATGGTTACCCCTTGTCGAATGTTGGTACAATACAACTTACCATAGTGCTACTCTCATGACTCACTTTGAGGCGGTCTATGGTCAAAATCCCCCCTCAGTATTATCTTACCTCCTAGGTGTCTCCAAGGTCAGGGAGGTAGACAAATCCCTTATAATTCAAGCTAACATTCTACGCACTCTCAAAGAAAATTTGGTCATGTAACGTAATTGAATGAAACAACAGGTTGGCCAACATCATTTTGAATGCCATTTTGTTCATGGGGATCAAGTGTCACTTCATCTACAACCATATAAGCAAACTTCCCTCAAAGTATACCATTGCCAGAAGCTTGCTCTAAATTTGTATGGCCCCTACACAATCATCAAGCGCATTGGGCCCATGGCTTTCAAATCAACACTTCCATGTCACTCTAAGGTCCATCTAGTTTTTCATATCTCCTGCTTAAAGAAAGTGATTGGATCCAACTTCCATGTTCAAACAAGTCTCCCTGAATTGGATGAAGAAGGTTCCATTTGTTTG
>ML819056.1:0-15301 GCA_009831015.1 Picea engelmannii | reverse complement strand
TTGAAATTAAATGATGCACTCTGTATTCCCATGTTGGTGAGCAACAAGAGGTCAATTGGGTTGTGGGTTCCACCAACTATTCAATCTTATTGTTAATTGGTCAAGGAAGGTGGTCTATACAACAAGTAAACACACCAAGGTTCATTCTTACATCAAACTACCTCTAAGCATTCAAATCCAATCTACAAATGATAACCATAACAACAGCAAAAAACATGTACTAAATACAGTACTTAATCACATACCATAACAACATAATATTTACCTTGGAAACCCTTATGGGAAAACCAACAAAGATAAATTATATTTTATGCTAGGGAATTTACAACTGGAGCCATACACTCTCAATAGAAATTTGTGTATTCTTACTCATCGACAACATTTTTGTAGATTGCTTTGGCTCAAAGACCATATTTGTTTCCCATGGACAAGCTCAACATTCCTTTGTTGTTATATCTTTGAATATATTTCTGCCTTCATCCTTCTACAACTACCCTCTCTTCTTCCCAAGATGCATTTTTTTCCATATCTATTAGTTATTTTTGCATCAAACTAGCATTGTTTATTATAATCTTGTCATGGAATTCCATCCATTAGGTGCTTTGTTTCACCTTCTTGTGCCTTTTGGCCTTTAGTCTTAAAGTACCATTGAGTTATTCAGATTCATTTTGTCTCACACCTCCCCACTCACAGGATTTTGGTCCCTAAAAGCTTCAACTTTATTATCTATCTTCTTCATATGTACATGTGTGCTTTCCTCCTCTACTACCACATAACAAAGCTTCGCCTTGGCCATTATGGAGTTTTAAGGAACCCCTCTGAGTTATCTCTTTGCATCAATCTATGGCATATCTCCAAGAAGGGATTATTATGCTACAATATTGAAGACAAAAGTTGAATACGGACTACCCTTGATGTTAGCATAATCTTGTTTTCCATTTCATCGGTAGAGATGACATCTTCTATTGCTATAGGTCCTTGGACAATTGTTGTTCCTTGGGATACAAGTGTAAGTAGCTCTTCCTTCTCCTTAACCTTGACTCTCCAGGCTTTTCCCTTGGCTATAAGGTTCCTAGGATGTAGTTCTAGACAAAGCCTCCAACACTTAGCTTCCCAATGTCTAGTTAATTTGTATCATTGGAAAAAGTTCCTGCTACTACGCGGGCTGGTTGATATTCTCTTATTGCTCATGTTCTTCCTTTCATTGATAGGTTACTTCTTCCAACAAGCAATCACTTAGTGGCATCTCATACCATAAAAAGAACATAAGCCACAGTGCCAACAATTATTAGCCTTGTGGCCTTTCTTCTTACAACATAAAGAAAACTAGAAATTACTTGCCATACCTCTTTGGTTTGTGCTTGTTGTCTTGTTTGCTTGGTCTTCCAAGAGTGGGTAGAATTGTGGATGGTGGAAACATCCCAAGGCTGCCCTCATTCAAGATGTTATGAGCATGTTTGATTTTTTTTTGTTGCCTTTTCTTCAATCAAAATGGCCTTTTCTTTGGTCTCTCTAGCCTTGACAAAGGTCATCTTGGTAGTCGTAGCTTGAACCAAACTCTTAAGATATGAGTTGCATTCACTCGGTTCTTCTTGTCCATTGAAGCCTAGCCCTTCGTGCTTGGTCCTATGTTAAATGGGGTTTACAATCCCTTGACTTCTCTTCTATGGCCCATGGCTATTGTAGCCAATTTTCCTTATTAACTTGCAACCTATGCCTTTGGTATACCTTTCAAAAACACCAATGGGGCTCTTTTGAAACAAATTAAGAAAGGTCCTTAGAGGGTGATCTTACCATGCTTGTCTTGGTCATGTTTCTAGCTTATATAGTAGCAATGGAAGGTGATTGCACTTCCTTGGTCTCTTGGATAGCTACTTGTAGCTTGGCTAATGCCTCCTCCTTCTTTGCCAATTCTTGGTATAGTTGAACCATCCTCTAAGTGAGCCTTTGTTATTGCAAATAATTGTTAGATTCATAATGAAGAAAAGAGAAGAAATATAATGGAAATAATAGAAGCAATCAAGAAACCATCATGAACGGAGATAACTAAACAATGGCAGAAAAGGCATACTCTATTCATCAATGCTTCTGTAAATAATCATGTACATAGATGTACATATATAATACAAAAGACCATAATTGTCATGTAACTGTATGACAGTTAGGTTAACTTAACTAACCAACTAACTTATGATTAGTGTTTTAACATCCCCCCTTAATCATAAGTTCATTCTTGCCTGAAAAACTGCCACTACTTGACAATCACATGTGTCAAGCGAATATTCAGAGGGCTGGCTGAAGATGCTCTCTGAACTCTGAAAAAAATAGCAGAAGTTGATGTCTTCTACTAAATTGGTGGTTTAAGGATGACCAGAAACTCATTTGGTGGTTTTGGGATGACCACAAACCAATCTGGTGGTTTTGGGATGACCACAAACCAATCTGGTGGTTTTGGGATGACCACAAACCATATCAACAACAAAATGTTCAGTAACAAGACTGCATACCAAGAACTAGGTTGCATACTTGATCATCTGTTCATGGGCTCTAAATCAAACTTGGAACCTGACTCAAAATCAAACTTGGAACCTAACTCGACTAGATTTCCCCCCTGTTAGGGACAAGTGGTTCCAATTCCCTTGACCGTCATTCGCAAGTATGTCCAAGAAGAGATCCAGCATATCAAATTGTCTTCCGGCAGAGTCTGAAGACTCGATCTTCAACTTAGAAGACTACATCAATTGGGCCCCGATCATACCCTAAATCAACAAATCTTGAAAAACATCCATGTCCATCAACTGTAGAAATATCTCCAATCAAGTACGACTGTACTTGTGTATAAATCCGACGATAAGATTGCTCCAATAAACTAGCTTCCAAACGCCAATGCCAATTCCCTAACCATTCAAAATGAATTTGTTTCTGCTTGCGCTTTTGACACCTTGTTGAGGGATGATTTGTCTTCCCACAAAATTTGCATGGGTGAAGATCAAAACAGTTTGACTTACCATGGCCAAACCGGTGACAGTGTTTGCACTGTATGGGTTCTTTATCCGACCGATTAGCAACATCATCATCAGCTATATCCTGTACTTGTTCCTTACCAATGTCCACAAGCTTTGTCGTCTTATCATCATTCAAAAAACCTCCACTCACAAAGCAAACAGGTTCGCTATAATTAGGAAAATGAAAAAGGTTGTCAGCATCCTGTACATATCCTAGTCCATATCGATTTCGTTTAAATCGTAATTCTTCCCATGGTCGAACAATACATTTATCCGCAACTTTTTCTGACATAGGGACTTTATCAACTCATCTTCATGTTTATGACTGTCATCACTAGTCAACTGAATGTCTTCATTATTTTCATCATTGATGCCATTTTGGTTGTTGTAATCACATTGTTGGTGTCGAAGCAAACTTAACTCATCAGACAACAACTTGTTTTGATGTTTGAACATATCAATATTCTTGTGTGTTACTTGTAAACAAGTAATTACTGTGTTGAGGGTGCACGTGTTTATTGCAATTGTAGATTCCGTAGTTGAGTTAATTAATGTGCGCAATATTGTAAATATTTCTTCAATTCTTGTCATTTGTTTGTATGTTGATGCCACAAAGTTCAATTTTGTATCATGTTGTGCATGCGAAGAGCAATTGTTCCTTGTATGAATGCTGCTAAAAATTACAACATAACCAATGACGATGCACAAAGATCCTAAGAGAGACCCCCTTATTCAATTTAGGGTGGGTCAAAGAGGACTCCTTATAACTTCCAAAAACTCCTTATAACACCTTTACAAAAAGTCTTCAAATAAATAACAAACCCTTATAACTCCAATTACAACCACTCTTTAACACCCTTATAACTTCAAGTACATTTAACTATAATAATGAAGAAAACTCCTCCATACAAATTTTCAATCTTCTTATGCTTTATGCTTCATATAGTAAATTCTTTCTAAATCCCCTCACACCAAGCATTTTAAATTTACCTTTTGTAAAAAGTGATATTTAAAAAATGATATTGTTCCATTCCAAAAATACCAAAAGATCGACCATACTTTGATTTTAAGTACAAAAATATTGATTACTTACTCAATAATGAAATTGCATGCATATGTCGTGAGGTGGTTCTCTACTCTTCAAACTGCAATTAAATCTCCAAATTGCAAGTCGCTTCTCCCATTATTGGCCAGATCGAAATGCCATTTATGTGGGAAATCCCTTCATTCAAAACCAATAGGGAGAGTGCATGACTCAGACGTGCAGCCCATTCGCCAGGTTGAGGGACGTTTATTCAACAATTGCTCTTTCACGGAGGTTGGGTGGCTTCTCAAGTTTCAAAAACTGGCTACTCTCTTCCACCGAATCGCCAGGAAAATAGACGGAGGGCTCTTTTCACCAAAGCCACGAACTCGAGATCAATTCTTTGCTTCAATTACCGAGGGTTCATGATTGAGAAGCGTTCTCCTTTCAAATATGCCCTCCTTCGAGATACATAAAGGTTATCCATAGCAGGCATACTGCTTTGCTTCAGAGAAATAAAATTAAACCCCAATGGCCAAGTAAGCGAGCACCAACGAAAATGAACTGTGCAGAGATCAAACCAAAATGTCTCGCCGTCTGGATCAAGTACTAGGGAACTCAGAGGATAAATGTCGATAATATCTGAGACACATTTCGTAACAAATACATATGCACAATGGACGCCTGCCTTTTACACAAAAACATACTTTTACACAGCAACAAATGTTTACACAACAATCAGACCAAGAATCGGTTTCTCCCTCTCCTCAAGCTCCCTCAAATCAGAATGATGTGGATTCTCCTTCAACAATGTGGATTCTCTTCCTTTATGCAGACTCATTCAACAGTCATTGCTCACAAATCAATCCTCCTCTGGTTTTATAGGTCGCCCACTTCATCACTCTTACTGCACTTCAACTCCATGAAAAAAAAACTACCATGGATCTATAGGCTCATAAGATCAATATCATGCTCTGATAAACCAGTAGGCCTCTCAGATCATCTACATGCTCTGATACCACTGTTAGATTCATAATGAAGAAAAGAGCAGAGATATAATGGAAATAATAGAAGCAATCAAGAAACCATGATGAACGGAGATAACTAAACAATGGCAGAAGAGGCATACTCTATTCATCAATGCTTCTGTAAATAATCATGTACATAGATGTACATATATATTACAAAAGACCATAACTGTCATGTAACTGTATAACAGTTAGGTTAACTTAACTAACCAACTAACTTATGATTAGTGTTTTAACAATAATCCAACTGAATGACTTTCTCTCCTAATTGAAATAGTTCAACTTTTCTCTTGTTCCAATCTACCGTCACAGGGGTGAGAGAGCCCCATTGTTCAACATGCCCTTCCTTTAACAAAGGTAGAAATTCTACAGAGGCCTCAAGGTCATTTTCCAACTTTCTTATTCTCTCCTTCAAGTGATGGGTTTCCTCTTAGATCTACACATTGAAGGCCCTTAGATCTTTGAACCTTTATTTTTTCAATGCTTTACCCATGCCATGTCTACTTTCTCCCCAAAGTGTTGGAAGCTTCTTTAAGGTCATGGATTTAGTTGCTCCAATACCAATATGATTCATAAATGGTAGGCCTATGGCCCATATGTCTAATGAACATGGATGCTCTACAAAATTAAATACATAAAAGTCTACGTAATTACTTTGTCAATGTTGAGATCAAATCTTGTTTATTGCTAATTATAAATAGCCAAAAAATAATGGCTCTACTTTTAGATTGGTTCACTGCTTGGTTTGCTTGCTAATTCCAACTATAGATTCTAGTGCAACCTGGTTTAATTGCCCACAGTAAAACAATATCATCTTATTGCAATATTCTAGTCCAACACTTGATTAATAATAATTGTTTGCCCATTCCTAATGTAATCTAGCAATCATATATCCCTACATAGATGGTTGTAAGATAGTGATCCAGTGCACAAAATTGTTGATGGCTTGGATGTCTGCATATTGATGTTTTGGGCTTGCACATACGAAGGGGAATGGTTGTAGGTGGATGCTAATTTATTTACACAAAGTATGTGTTGCAAATTGGATCTGTAGCATATGGTTACGTCGTAGTCTAAACGTTCTACGAAATGACTCTTTTCTGACAATATTTTATGGGGACATTTGCCCGAAATCCGGCAAGAAATTGTTAGATCCGCAGATTTGAGTGATTATTTTTGTATAATTTGAGTGCCCTAGGGGTTTTTCAACATGTTGAATCCATTTCTGCATTCAAAAATGGATTTTAAATAACAAAAAATAATGATTTCATGCAAATTTATATTGTTGGATTCCGACAAAAGAACCATTTCGTAGAATAGTTAAACAATGCCATATGGTTACGTAGACCACCACAAATAAACCCTAAATGATGTGATTTCATGGCTGAACTTACAAATTACACCGTGCTTAGCATATGTTTCAATCCAACTATCATACAATTGGACATTAATGTTGTAGCTACCAATCATATTTTCCAATTAAGGGAAAACAAGCCATAGAATGTGGATTAGACAAAGAACATCATACCAATGATCAAGCTAATGGAAAATAGTGTTGTTATTACCAATTCTAGCAAACATGAAAAAACTAGCAAACGATCCAAATAATGAGATGTCATTTTTGGGATTATCTATGTAGAGTATGTAATTAATCTATAACCCACATCCCATGAGTATTAATTGCAATTGACCAATTTCTCATGGTTTTTAATAGTCCACTTCGCACTCATTACATTAGGTGATGCTCACAAAGGTGAAGAAGTGGGATTGAGACTAGCGAAATGAATCACATAGCATTAATCATCACCTCCAAGGCTTGCATGGAGTAACCATGACTTCTTCGGAGGCCACACATCCCAAGACTCCTTTGGCTCAAGTGCGCTTAACTATGGAATTTTCCCACAATCAAGCCCACTTAGCTTGCTACCCCATTTGCAAAACCTTAGCAAGTATTGTGCCATAAAAACTATTCAGTTAGAGCTCCCTTGGCTCTCAATACTTAAATCGAAATAATGCCAAGGTTGTATGTGCATTTACTTTGAAATTTAGATAGTGCACTATGTTTTTCTCATGTTAGTAATCAACAAGAGGTCGATTGCTATTTGAGCTCCACTAGCTATTCGATCTTATTGCCTATTGACAAAGGAAGGTGGTTTATACAATGGGTAAACACATCAATGTCATTGTTACATTAAAATACCTTTAAGGATTCAACTATAATTTACATGTGATAAATAGAACAAAAAAAAGACATCCATAGAATGTAGTACTCAATCATACACCATAACAACATAATATTTACCCTAGAAACCCAAATGGGAAAACCAACAAAGATGGGTTCTATTTTATGCTAAAAAATTTACAATATGGTTGCGCTATTAAGAAAATAAGTTGTTGAAGGTAATGCACAATCGCAAATAATAGTGGGTTACAATCACCAGTTATAGTAAATGGCTCTGAATACAAATCTCATATCTCATACTCAATCCTGGGTTGTAAACACCCGAGTCTTACAACCACCCATTAAAGCTATCTCGGGTGAGACTGCGCAGCGCATTTTGTGTGTTGTGTTGCCTTCTGGTTTACCTGGAGGGCCGATAGTTTTAGAGGCTTTGCTGGAAACCCGAAAGACATGAACCCTGGGTCAATAAGAAGCTCATAGTAGACATGATTTTTCAATAAACTATAGACTGTCCAATCATCCAGGTATACTTCAAGAAACTGGTGGATGAATTCTTTAAATGTTGTGATGACTACTCTGGAGAATATTGTTGGTGCATTCTTCAGTCCAAACGGCATGACTGTGTACTAATAAGATCCCCATTATGTCGCAAACATGGTCTTGTATATGTTCTCCTGTGTTATCTTAATATGATGAGCCTGAGAATCCATCAGTGAATGAGTAAGCTTCATGTCCTCCCACATTCTCTAATACTTCATCCGTGAAAGGTGTAGGGAATGGGTCGTGTAAGCATGCATCGTTCAAGTTCCTCAAGTCGACGCATATCCTAATCCCTCCTTGTTTCTTGTCCTGTACTACCATTGGGCTTATCCATTCTAACTCCTCCACTGGTTCTATGATGTCGACTTCGAGCATCCTGTCAATCTCAACTTTGACTTTCTTTTTATATATTGGGTTCAATCTGTAGAGTCGTTGTCTATTAGGTCTCACGTCAGGTCTAAGTGGTATCTTCATTTCTCCTAGTTCTCCGGCTATACCCTTCATCTCTGTAAATGTTGTGGGAAATAGGTCACTGTATTCGCGCAACAACTCTATGATGTTTTCTATTGTTTTCTCATCCCAGTAACTCCAATGTTGGCCATTTTGGGCTGCTCAAATGTCCCGATGTTAACTTTATTTACCTTAATCGACGTGAAAATGACTTCGGATTCTATGGGTGGGCCTTCCACGTCTCTCTCGCCTTCTACTTCTTCGATCTGAATATCGTGCGGATCATCTTCATTCGATGCTTCCTCCTGTACATGGTAACATGCCAACAGTTCCTTGACTGTCTGTTTGTTCCGTTGTTGTTCTTCTGTGATCAATTCTACTTCTGGTTCTCTGATGAATATTACTCCTCTAATCCGTTTAAGGGCTACATCTATGTTGGGGTTCTCGTGTTCAAATGAGAAAGTGATTGAAAAATTCAATTGCAATGTTTTCCAGGTCGCAGTTCCCTTACGCAATTCCTGGTCTATATACCAATTCGCTAGTATGCCCTCTAGAGTGTGTATGAAGTAATGAGGCCATTCCTCTAGGGGTGTCATTTTCCCCAACGGTCTGCACTTCTCCAAGTGTTCTGCTAGTGTCCCTTGACCTTCATACTTCTGTTGTTTGTTATTTTTTTGTTCTGTGCCGAACCTTATGCGCAGTAACAACTTACATTGGTACCAATCTATGATTTTATCCTAGTGTGCGCCCCACCATCTTGCGGGTGTGGCCTTAAGTGCTAAGTCAAGTGCTAACAATCTTTGGTTCTCTAACATTGCGTCTTCATATTGTGTCAAGAAAGTTTCCAAATCATTTAGTTCGTGGAAACTGGGTGGTTCCCTAATTTCTGTGCCTACCCATCTTACTGCACGGTCTATTCTTGCACATCTTTGCGTGGATACTTCGTGTAGCCTCTGCTGCCAGTTCTCTAACCCGATGCCTGAGTCTGTTGCACATGAAGTAATGCTCCGCCAACTAAGTACCCCATCTGCAGTTGGGTTTACGTAATCCTCATCGTGCGTAGTTGTTATGTACAACTGGCCGATTTCCTCTAAGTCTAGGCAAGTAGGTTCTACAAACCTCTACCCTTTTGATGGGTCTAATGGTGCAATGATCCTATATTCTCCAGACTCAAATGTCATTTTCCTGGTTTTCAAATTGATTATGGCCTGGTTTTCAAATGCCCAATCCAGACCAAGCAACGCTGGGTACGGTGTTGTGTCGTCCACTATTTCAATGACTTCAAAGTCTGCTTTAGTGCGTACTCCATCAAGATCTACTATCACTCCTTTTAGTCTACCGATTGGTAGGACTCTATGTTGGTTTGCTAGTTTCAATTGAACAGGTGAGTATCTTAATGTTGGCTCTCTCATGCATTGCCATGTCTTCTTTGGTAACACATTCACTTCCAATCCTAGATCCAATATTATGTCTCCCATATTGAAATCCCCAATGTTAGCATTCGGTCTATATTCCCTACTTGTTCTTCTTCTTGTGTGTAGGTGATTAATTGTTTTTGGTTCTAGCTTTTCTTTCGTCTCGCTGCTACATTTTTCTAATATGTTTTGTAATATTTTCACAGATGAGGGATCACTTAATACCTTTACACATGATTGCAAAAAGCCTTTGATTGTACTTACTTGTCCCATGGGTTGCATCCCGTTGGTATGATCCAATGACGGAGGCATCTTGTATTCTCGTGCTTCCTTGTCTTGTTGCATAGTTGAAGTCGATGGCATGTCCTCCTTCTAAAATTCTTGTCTATCTTGCTTGAATGTCTCCTTCTCCTTTTGCGCGTCAAACTGTTTTTTTGGTTCGGTGTTCTTCTTCACCAACTGATTTGGTTCTGGTTCCTGTCGAATTGCGCCAGTGCCTGTTTTAACTCCTCCACGAGTGACTATATTGATGTTTCGTCCTTCATCCCTTGCTTTGGCTGAGATCCACTGAACATTCTGGTTGTTTTGATTCCCTTTTCCTGAATCTTTACTAGTAAGGTTAGACATTCCTCTATATCATGGTCCGATGCACGACAATACATACAAGTTGTTGGTGGTAGTGGACATTCCCGTGCATAATGTCATGGTTGTTGACAATTGTGACATGTGACTGGTCCTCTACCTCGTATGTAACCTCCTCTGGCTTGTCCTCCTCCTCTATAGCCTGCTCGATCGCCTCTCGGCGCGTTATATTGTGGCGCCTGATTATACTACGCGGTATTGTACTGAGGTTGTGTCGGGTTGTACTGCGGTTGTGTGTTATTGTACGGTTGTTGCGCAGTATTATACTGCTGCTATGCAGTGTTGTATGGAGCTGGGACTGGATTGAACTATGGCGTTGCTTGCCTAGTCATCATCTCGGCCTATACTCTATATGCATTTGATGTCCTTTCTCACATCAGCTCCATAGTTCTGCAATCTGTATCGTCGTGGCCCACTGACTTACAAAAGGTGCAATATGAACTCTTTGGGACTATCTGGTATTTCTGCATCATCGTGCAATGATAAGGGTCGTGACTCGGTTTTTTGCAGAGTTCACACCACAGTCCTCTCGGTGGTAATGGATTTGGCATACCTGCTGCCATATACTGCGCGAATGTTGGGCATTTGTTCTTGTGGTGTCCTTCCGTCCTGCATTTTGTACACCAAACGACTTCTCATTTGTCCTTGTTCTTATTCTGGTTCAACTGAAATGTTAGATTCTTCAAATCCTCCTTCAATTCCTCGATCGTTGGGTTTGTCTGCTGGTATTGGTTCTCTTCCAGTTGCAAGGCTGACTGCAGAGCCTCTGCCTGCATATGAAATTTTTGTTGTTGTAAAGGGTATTTTAAGTGCGGGAGTAGTGAGTTGACAAACATGGACCGATGTTGCATATTGGTCATGAGGTATTTTAACTTTCCCTTCAGTCGCTTGAATCTCTAATCAATCTTCCATACAGAATCTCTTAGTTTCTTTCTTATTTCGATCATCTCATTCATGTACTGATCCTCTGAGCTCGACTTCTGGAACTCATTTATTAATAACTTCTTAATGTCAGCCAGGGTCCTTGTCGTCCCCGGGGCACTGTTTGTGTCTAGACTCATGTACCAGTCTAGTGCGCGGTCTCTTAGCGTAATAGCTAGTTGTGCGAGTTTGGTATCTTCATCAGTGATCTGTTTTGCTTCCTAGATCTTTGCACAAATGAACAAGTGCTTTTCGGGGTCTTCTGCTGCTTCTCCCCAAAATTCTTGTAACCTGATGGTGGGATCGTGTCCAGCCATTCTGAACACTGAACTACTACCTCCTCCACGTGGTGTAGATACTCGATTATTGCTACCTAGACTGGATCCTCCAATTGTTGCTCCTTGTGTAGATGTACTTCCTGTTGTCGGACTTCCTCCGAACTTTGGTTGTCTAAACGGTGGTGTTCTCTTTGGTGTATTAGTCGCACATAGGTTTATGGGTTCCACATTAACATTAATATGGATAGGATGGTTACCTTCTCCTCCCGCTCTTGGACCTCTCGTCTTCCTTTCATATGTTGCGCGTAGGAGATCCTCTACCTCTTCCTCATCACTTTCCAAGCCTTCCCTCGCGGCTGCGACTCTCTTCTTGGTATTCACCTTGTATTGGTAGGGTACTCCGCTACGCGTCCTTCCCATTTACGCCAAGATCCATTTGATCTAGTCATTGTCCATCATGATCGGGTCCAAAGGTTCCTCCTCTTTCTTGCCCTTATTCTAACCTCCTTCCATTCCTCCTCTCTCTGTCAGTGCTTCCCCCCTTCCCCCATGCACGCAGGGAAGTTTAGCTGTCTGATTCCATTGTCATTACACCTTTGTTATATAGCAGTATCTTAATAGAAGTATACAGTGATCGAATGTACCTTCCTTGAGGTCCACATAGAAATTTGTGCTCCGCTGCGTTGTATGACTTCATTGTGTCAACTACAAACTCTGTTATGAAGCCTGCCACAATATTGTCAAGCCAAAAGTCTACTGCGTGGGTGAATTTGTTGTTCACCTGTTGTAACTGCTCAATCTGTACTGGAGTCCAGTCTAACTGTCGAATCTGGTTCGTCGCGTGGTTATCCTTCAACCTTAGTATCCAATCTTGCAATAGATGTGGAAAGTCACAGAAAAAGAATTCGTGCAAATCAATAAACACGTATTTGTCCAGATATTTGTGGGGTGTTATTCTAGGGTTTCTATTGTCTTTTTGTGCAAACTCTAGCTCTTTGGTTCTCAACCAGCTTTCGATTTTTGCTTTCGTAGGGTTCCACGGTCTCAACATTCCCTTCTAATGGCTCATTGCTCTCTTCTTTTCTTTGCTCATTCCTCGCTCAACCTATCTCAGCTACTCAATCCGCCTTTGTTCCTACCAACTACTAACTAAATCGGAACAACTACAAAATCCCTCAAAAATATAGAACTCGTCCACAATACCTCAGTATCGGTATTTATACATATTTGGCTCTTCAACCATTACAATTCGTTACCAAAACCCTAACCCTGTTGTCGTTAGGTCTTCCTCCCATGTGCGTGTGTTGTTCCTCCATCCAGTTGTCGCTTTCCTTGTGCACGCTTTCTTGCATGCGTGCATGCTGCGTTTCCTTCCAACTATTGCTTTACTTTCTGCACGCTTTCTTTCCCCACGATCATCCTTCTTTCCACTTCAGCCCGCTGCCAACAACTAAGTTGATATGGAAAGATTCTTTAGCATGAATCTATGTTAGGTGGTATATGATACTACTAGGTACTTAGTAGTAGTTTGAATGGTGATTTTTCCTCTTAAGTGTAGTGTTGAAACTCCTTGCAAGAATGGTGTTGGAATTGTGTGCAAATATGCCAACAATTTTATAACACAGTTTTTTATGAAATACAATATCATGACACTAACACAATGAACAAGATGCTACCCCGATGCAAAACAATGCAAACACGACTGCCTCAACACATGATAGATTATGACAATGGATGAATGACACAACACAATGCAAACATGACTCCCTTGACAGATGATAGATTATAGCGATCGATGAATGACACAAAGACGATGTAATCACTATGCAAGGAAAAATAACAATTTTTTGAATATTTTGAGCATCGTACGTACAAAACAAAATCCCGTCAAAAAACTCAAGGTATGCCAACAAAAAACCTTTACCTATGTAGAATGGCATATAGTGA
The DNA here is from genome assembly GCA_009831015.1 of Picea engelmannii. NCBI lineage: Eukaryota > Viridiplantae > Streptophyta > Pinopsida > Pinales > Pinaceae > Picea > Picea engelmannii. The sequence goes on along the minus strand of ML819056.1, from coordinate 1,869 downwards.
TGCAAATCAACAACACTACCATTACCTAATCCAGGATTTCTATTCTTCCACAAAGCTTCCTTGCTTCTCTCAATATTATACTTTGACAAATACTACTTTGGGTCTCTCTGTTACTATTTTGGAGATTAACTTGTAAACTATATTACAAATTGGTATTGACCTCTTGTCATCAAGGTAGAAAATATCATTTTTCACAATGCAATATTTATAATCTCAAGGACTTATTTACTGTTCTACATTCTTTTATCATTGTCCATATGTCATCTTCTCAGATCAACAAGAACTTTTTGAAAAACTATGCTGAAATTCCACCCCGACCAAGAGTCTCATCCTTGTTGAAAACACTAATTTTTGTAGTTCTCTCACAATTATAGGTTCCATTGTAATTCTATTTTATTCCTTGTAGACATATTTGGTTTATTGGTCCCTCTAATTGTTCACTTTTAAAAATAGGTTTACCTCGACTTTTATGCTCTTTATGATTACTTGTTTTTAATGTCTATCACTTGCAATTTATATGAATCCCTTGATAACTGTGTTGGTCAAAACAATATAAATATGAATTGGTTTTGTTTTTGTTGTTGGTATGCCATTCTTTTGCATTAAAAATGTTGTTGTCTTCATTATGTGGGTAGTTCCAAACATGTTGCTTGCTTTCATTGTTATGTAATGCTCTTTTGCATATCTCAATGTTGTGTTTTGAAGATCTGGAAATTGTACACTTCATTCTATAGATTCTTCTAAATTCTATACTATGATTTTGATCCAGGTGGATATCGGTGGCCACTCACCTCTTCCAACTAGCTCACATAAAGTTTTTCATCTTAGCAGTTTTTTTTCTATCTTTTCGGGTCCTAAACTTCCGAGGTCGTTTTGAGTCCCTAAACAACGTTCTTTGGGCCCGCCACAGTCACACTGTGGATGAAATTAAAGTGTGACGACATAATGTTTAGTCATCAGATAGACCTTTCCAACGAGCTATCGTGCGCCTAAAACAAAGATCGTATGCAAAAGTTATTACCCTAGGAAGTTGATGTACCAACTTACCCCATCGGGCCCCACATGACTTTTGGCACTTCATCTCCTAGGGTTATGTTTTTGGATGTCTAGGGTTTTTTTATTACTTCTGGATGCTAAAAAGGCTCGGAGGCCTCATTGTGACATGCTCATATGAATGCGCATAGCTGCCACATCTATTCTCATAGATTAGCTACCACCATTTGAGCAAGATTGTGTTATTCTGCAATTTTACAGTTTCATCATATTTCTTTATTGAATAGAAGTTAAGTTTCATTATATATTTGTTATTGTTCTTTGTATATCTGTGTTAATGTTATAGATATGTGATTCATTTCGTTTCGCTCATAAATCTGGATTACTGGTATTAGAGTGGTCTTCTATTCATTTGTTTCTCTATGCATGTCCCCAATGAGGTCAAGGTATAAACAGTTGGGACTGGAACTAGTTTAGCCTTTGCAATATCGGCCTCGCCGAACCTGACAACCACCCATCGGGGAAGAAAAGAGAGATGATGGGGCAGGAGATCCTTTTAAATTGTTGCTCGAGGAAGCCCTCGTGTGATAGAGGAATGAGATGATGGATAACTTTGCGCAAATCCTTCGACGAATGCCAGCAGGGGACACATCTTCCTCGAGCGGAGGCACTGCCCCCTTCAAGGTACAAATCAATTTTGATATTCCTATATTTGAAGGTCAAATAGATGCGAATGTTGTAGACAAATGGTTAAACCTTTTAGAAGGGTATTTTTTTGTCCATAACTTTTCCGATAGAGAAAATATTACATTTGCACTCTTTAAGGTTGTCCCCCTTGTCAAAGATTGGTGGGAGACTTTTTGTGGCAAAAGGAAA
>ML819055.1:298482-317681 GCA_009831015.1 Picea engelmannii | reverse complement strand
CTTGATCTGACGGTTCAGGTTCAGTCGGAATTTCACTCATCGCGATTTCGGGGTTCTTGTTGACAAGTGAATCGGACATCTCAAGAACCTGATCGCCGAATCTCCGATGGAACCTCCAGACGCCACGCGTCCACATGAATAGATGGTCCAGATTACTTCTTAATTTAATGGCTGCGATCAAATCGCGAAATCGCATATCGCGATTTCGGGGTTTTTGTTGTCATTGTTCTTTGCATTATGAACTCCCGATCCCCGAATTGCCGATGAGGCCTCCTGGCTGCCACGTGTCCATACAGATGAACGGTCCAGATCCTTGCTTGATTAACGGTTGCGATCAAATCGTGAAATCGCATATCGCGATTTCGGGGTTTTCGTTGTCAAGTGTTCTTTGTACTTTGAAATCGCGATCCCCGATTCTCCGATGAAGTTATCTCTCTCGCAGCTTCTACAGATCTGACAGTTCTGGTTCTTTCGGGAAATTTGGATGGGATCCAACAGTAACTGACTCTTCTTCCTTTTTCCTCTGTTAGCTCTTGCTGCGTGCGATTTCTTCAAAGCTGTTCACTGTTGCCATTAATGACAACAACCATCACTGCATTCTATCCACTGAATTTGCCAACAGTTAGTGCAGAAGGAACTAGGAGAAAAGAGAGCCAACTAGGTCACCTCCTTGCAGGAGTATGAATTAGAAATCACCCCAGCTCAAATAGTGAGAGGCCAAGGGTTATGCAAGTTAGTTGTTGATTCAGCAGCAAGACAGCAAGAAGAAAGTGATACGTCAAACCTAGGACAACACGATCAGAATCTAATCTGTTGCGCACAAAACTCTGTCAGTCCTTGGTATGACGATATAAGATTCTATCTTGAACATGGATCATATCCCCGTCACCTAGACCCCGCTAAAAGAAGAGCATTGATATTAAAGTCTACCTCCTTTCATCTGGTTAATGGTATCCAGTTTCATCAAAATGTTGACGGTGTACTCATGCGTTGTCTTGAAAAAGAAGAAGCAGAAAAAGTTATGTTAGAGTTACATGCAATAGAAGCTGGTGGCCATTTTGGCGGTGACACCACTCCCCATAAGGTTTCAAGAGTTGGTTATTACTGGCCCACTCTTTTTAGATACGCCCATGCCTTGTGTCGTAAATGTATTATTTGTCAAAAAGCGTCAGGGCGGTTACAAAAAACAACCTTTCCTCTGCAGCTCCTTTAGTAGATTCTCCTTTTCAGTAGTGGGGCCTTGATATCATAGGTCCAATCAACCCCCCATCCTCACAATAGCACAAGTTTATTGTGACAGCCACAAATTACTTTACCCGATGGTCTGAAGCTGCTGCATTAAGAACCGTCAACACCAATCAGGTAATAGCCTTTTTAAACTTGAATATTATCACTCGTTTCGGTATCCCTGACTGTTTAGTATTCGATAATGCTTCTTACTTTTCCTCTCTTGAGATGAGCGAGTTCGCTTTGGAAAAAGGAATTAAGTTAAAATATTCTGCTGGCTATTACCCCCAGGGCAATGGATTGGTAGAATCAACAAACAAGAACTTGATTAAAATTATCAAGAGAACGGTGGTTGAAAATCACAAAAATTGGCACAATGCACTGTTGAACGTGCTGTGGGCTGATAGGGTAACACCAAAAGCTGCTATAGGTAACTCCCCCTTCTTTCTCATTTATGGCAGAGAAGCAATCCTGCCACCTCACATTCTTCTTCCTTCGCTACAGTTGTCACAGAAAGTCCAAGAGGAAGATTGTCCCCCTTTGTTAAACCGAATTAACGCTTTGATGAAGCTAGAAGAGGTAAGAGCCCAAGCTAAACATAAGTTAGATCAACATCAACTATTGGTTAAAAGTTGGCTCGATTCTAACTCTACTTCTGATAGGAATTTTGAAGTGGGTGACCTTGTCCTGAAATGGGACAAACCACACGAGGGAAAGGGAGAGCACACGAAATTTCAAAATTTGTGGCTTGGACCGTTTTTAATTGCCGAAAAGTTGGGTCCCAGATCTTTTCTATTGTAGAATCTTGAAGGGCAGCTTGACACCTATCCGGTGAATGGCCAAGCCCTGAAAATATACTTTGCTTGATAACAACCTTTGTATATTATGTACATATTTTTCTTTTGTTTTCTTTTTCGTTTGCTTTTTTTTTTTTCCTTCGATTTTGTCAGCTTGTGTTTTTGGAAAATACACATACCTGTACACTGAACTATGCAGAAAAAGAAAATAGAAAATTTCTTCGCTGAAATAACGGCTAAGAAAATTTGTATAAACATCAAATGGTATATTTCTTAAATTTATATCTGTGTTGGGAAAAGTCTGTTCTTTGAAAGAAGTTGACTGATTTCAATTTCTGAGTAAAGCTTGTCATGATCATCTATTATCTTTTTACGTTGTCCCTATTCCTTAAAGGAATGACTCAGAAGATGTCTCTCTGTCCTAGGAAGTTGTTTTTGTAAATGAAACATCTCTGGATCTAAATAAAGGACAGTTATAAAAAAAATTGATGAGGTCTAAAAAAAAAAAAAAATGTTAAAATATCATGATTTTCAACGTCACCCCGCTCAACTATATATCTATGAAAAAACAAAACAAAATAAATTATTAATAAGAGTTGTGGGAAGTGCTTGTAAACCTGCCGGGATGTTGAACAGGTCTGCTGGCAGTGGGTAAATGCATCCATGACGCCAAGACAACTTCGCCAGGGTACTGAACAAGCCCGCTGGCAGCGAAGCAATGTCGGGTATATGAAAATTTGCAAATAAGAAACCTCTTTAATGTCCTTTATTCTGATCTAGAACTTCTTGGCAGGATACAGATGTCAGAGTGGGTTAAATGGCAACCCTGTCGAGGCTATGGACGCCTGCTAGCAGCAGTGGCTCTGTCAACAGTATTGAAGGTTTTATCTTTAATATCATGACTCGCTGGTCTTAGGACTGTTATCTGTTTTTATCTTTTAAAACACTATTGGAGTAGTTGGTTAATGATGATGTTTATACGATTTTCTAGTTGTCATTTTTGAGTTGGGATTATCTTTGCTATCCTAATCTGAATTTGTCCTTTTGGCAGAGATAACTGCTTCTACCAGTGTGTCACCATTGTTGACAGCCAATTCATATTTTTTTCACTGTCTTATAAGCTACCAACACTAATGTTTTGCAAACATTAATTTTTCGTCGCAATTCTCAAATAAACGACACTTTTATTCTTTGCGCCATTTGCACACTTACTTTCATTTTGTTTTCACGAATGTAAGCGTGAAAACTTGGTCTTTCGAAGTCGCATTAGAATCATTATTGAATTTTCGTTATCCTTCTTCTCGATATGCCTATTGCGCTTACATTTTAATTATCATTATAAAGTTGGCAAGACCTTTTGATCTGCACTCATTTGGCATTCTTCGTTTGATCATGTAGTTTTGTTTCATGAGTGATCAAGTTTGTGATTCATTGACGATTGGATTTATATGTTCTTTGATTTGATCTACTTGACCATTGGTTTCGTAAAATATATAGGTGTTAGGGTTAAACCCTTGATATATTTCATTTGATATAACACCTAGTTCAAAACACATTGGTACCTCGCTTAAACTCTTGATATGAATTGATACAACGCATGTCACATGGTCAAAACATTGGTATTGGTTTCGATTCGTATGTTGGTTTTAAATCTATGGCATAATATTGCTTGTGAAAATGATTAATACACTTACCATTGGTTTCATTGATAGGGAAAATGACATAATTGTTAAACTATACAATAGTGGGTTGAACAACTATAAGCATCGACAGTTGTACCATTGGCAATAACTATTGTGCATGGCCAGTGAATAGATCCACCACCTTCGCATGATGTAATTAATGCCTATCCCTTATCCTTGTTTCACTTATGTGAGCTCGGGTAACCCTTCGTGCACTCTGCTCCTGTGTATTCTATGATTCAAACCCTGGAATTACCGTGTGCTCTTCTCCATGGCACTGGTGGTAGGAATCGAGTCGAATGGTAGCCAAGCTTTGTTGTTGTTTGACAATGCACGAAAAGACTTAGAGGATAGCGGTTGGCTCACCTTTGTACAACGATTCGAGGGTTTTAATCTATGTTTTGCATAGAATTTCACCCTGACTTTTGATGGCTGTAGGGCCAAGGTGGGTGATATTTAGTTGGAAATCAGTGAAGAGTTCATTAGCTCTGCCACAGGGTTACCGTCCACAGGTCAGTGTTGGTTCAAAAATTCTAAAGTGGAAGAGGTGCCATGGCCACTATTGTTCGTCTCATGAAAGGTCACATCCTGTGACAGAGGTATGTCGATATCCATGCTTAAACCACGATGTCATGACCTTTTGATAGTAGTTAAACAATTCGTGACCTATGAGGGTCGATATGGACTCATTTTTCTTTATCACCTTCGACTGTTAATGAATTTTATAGGGTATCCATTGAATATGCCTTTCTATTTCCAGCGTAGCTTATACAAAATGTCAAAAAGGTTTAAAAGAGAAAAGGCCGACAGTAGCCTGTTCCACCACGGACTAATTAGACTTATCATTGTTCATCACTTAAGTCTCCGCGGTGATAGCTGGCGAGATTTTATCGCTCAAAATGGTTTTGATGATACAGAGCCTGTCCAAATTGACAAGCTTGTGGTTAATGAAACTAAGGTTGGGCCACTCGTACCCTTCCATGTACTACTGCCCTCTCCCAAACCCTCGGTCGACCACGATATTGACTTACCCAACGTTTTAGCAAACAAGGCCGAGGCTATTCAAAATCCTGTAAGCAAAAAGGCCAAGGCAAACCCTACTTTTGATGGAAAAGGAAAAAAGGATGCTCGACTTATCTCGAGAATGGCTAGGAACAAGCCTAAACCTAGTGTTGAGCAGAAGCCCATAGTCCTTAGTGAGGATTCAGACTCTGACATAGAATGCTTCTTAGCTAGTGAGTACCCTTACTCATAGGGTTTGTGCTCCGAACCACCCTATGACTTTGTTTCCAATCTCCCCCCTTGCCTAAGGAACGATCCCAGTTACCCAGAGGTCAAGCTACCTAACGAGACCCTCGGCAATGTTATCAAACCCTCACCTACATCTTCGAAGCCCGGACAGTCATCATGTGACCAATGTGATATGTGGTTGGAATGATACTATATAGACGTTCCCTTACTTCAATCGAAAGTCAAAGCGCTGGAAAATCAAATTACAATATTGAAAAGCCAAAGGGACAAGCTTCGAGCTGTTGATAGGAAGCAGAGAACCACTGGTTCCATCATGTTTAGGAACGTTGAATCGGCTACAACCATTGTCAACTCCAAAATGTCATGATCAAGTTGTCTGCTCGTCATCCAGGTATGAATTCAGGTATCAATTTCGTTTTGTGAATTCCTCGGATTAATATAATAATTTAAGTTTGGTTTTCAAATAGCTCTGTATATCATTTGAAATGGCTCTGTCATAATGTTGTTCATCCTATACAGTGTTTTCGCTTTGCTAAAATTAAATGAAGTTTTGATTTGGATATACGATTTGCTCATTCCAAGTTTAGCAATTGACAGGTTTTAATTGGATTTGATTCAATTGTTTGTTGATATGAGTTAACGAAATCGATGGTTTTCTTTCGATTGGATTTGTTTGCATCTAATCTGAATAGGAGGTTTTTCATGCTAAATTTAGAGCACGATCATGTTTTGATTTGGTATGATTTCGTTATGGCTCTAATTTAGTTTATATGATATGATTTTGGAACGACTTCATGAGTTGGAATTGATATAATATTCTAAATCGGGAATACAACTTTTATCGATTCCGATTCGGAAAGAACGACTCTGTGTTTCATGAAAACAATATTCTCATTTAAGCCTGTGCAAATGATATCTACACCCGAATCATGGAATGGCTTTGGTTCACAACAACTATGTTAAATTCCAATTATTCGATTCATTCTTATCTTGATTGGATTGCTCTGTATCTTCATTCAGTACAATGATATTCATGAGTTGGATTCGTATCATAGATGTTGTTGTGCTTGATTTTAATTTGCAAAATTGGTCGACATTTGTTATCTCTGTCAAATCCGGTTATAATTCGTTTTGAAATGAACGGTTTTGTTCAATATCAATCGAGTTTGTTTGCCCCAAATAGCAATAACAAACGATTGAACTAATCCTAATGATCTTGTTGATTGATCTCATTATGATTTCATTTGTGAACATTTACGCGCCAATTTTGATTTAATTCGCTCGTGGCATGGATCGTTTGTTATGTCAATACAGTTATGTCGATTTGAAAATGATATTGTTTGGATTCGATCGTGTTTCCTGTTGATGAGGCAGCATAACAATTGCCTATGATTTGTTTTAATTGTATCGATTTCAAATTGATATGAAACGATTTCATTACTGTTTGATATGATTTTGTTCACTCGATTATGTGGCAACAAATGAAACAGAGTATATGCATCTCTGTAGTCATTTGATTTTAGTTTTGTTTTGATCTCAAATTAGTATAATAATCTCAATTTGAATGATTCATTTGTCTTTCAAATAGCCATTAGATACTTGTTAATAATTGAATTTAATTCTTTAAAGATTTGAATTGATTTTAATGCTAATTATGTGTCTAATTTAGACCAGCTACAAAATCGCAAGATTTTGTAGCTAGTCTATAGAACTAGATTTTTATCATTTTCTTTAACAAAATATCCTCCTAACTTGTTCATTTTTTACCCTTTTCAGGTACATCCGAATTGCATTGGGCATGCTAGACAGTCTAGGAGATGTTTGTGTGTTTTAGTTTTATTTTAGGTTCCTAGTTTAGTCAGACTTGGGATATTTTCCCAGATTTTATGTAAACAGTTTTGATAATTTCCACAGGGATGTTTTACCTTGTGGAAGGTCTTTAAATACTTATTATTTTGTGTAATAGGGAGCATCCTCACTTGTGGGAGAACCAGGCTATGGATTTCTAATACAAACTGAGACGAGAGTTGATGTTATTACTACAGCTTTCGCTTTCATAATATCAATTTTTTGTTTCAAGTTTATGCTTATCAATTTGCAGTTGATTATAGAATACTTTAGCTATCATAATCTATTGCAGGATGATATGATTTAATTAATGTATTATCCATAATCTGATCTCTTTCATTATTTAAAATGAACATCAATTATTTTGTTTCAGTTAATGAATGATAGATTTCTCTTCTTCGTTAATTGAATCATTACATATAGATCTTTGCATACAGGTTTATCTAACTGTGAAGATTTATAAATCATAAGATTGTTGTTATTTTTATGTCTTGTTTGTCTTGTAATCATACTTGAAGAGCACTGCAGCTTATCGTTTACGAGAAGCTCCTCGATAATCCGTTGCGGGTTTCCTCCCTCCGATCAGCTAAGACAACCATTACATACAGGACAAATCTAGAGCGTTTCTCGAGGTCAGTTTGTTATTTATTTGTTTGGTTAATTTGTTAGCATAATATTAGTAGTTTAGTTAGATATATGTTTTGTTAGATTTGTAATTAGTATTAGTATATTAGTTGTTTAGTTTAGTTAGTTTAGTTTTATTTATTGTTCATAAAATTATAAAATCAACAAAAAATATCTCTCACTGTCTTAGGACATAATATTAATGAGTTTTTTCAGGTTTTATTCAAATCTGTAAATTGTTAATATTGTATATTTTGTGAATAAGACTTATTTATGTTAGTAGCTAGATAGTAAATTAGTTAAAGTTAGTATAGTATTAATTAGTAGATTGTATATATAGAATAGTTAGATTAGTTTAGTTTGTTTTAATAGTTATTTTTAGTTAGATTAGTTTATTAGTTTGTTTAATAGTTAGTTTTAGTAGATTAGTTAGTTTAGAGTAGTTTTCTTTTTTTTGTTTTCTTAGGACCTTTAGATCGGCTAACGGAGCTGCTAAACCCGTCAGGGTGGTTCATCCCAAACGGCTTGGGTTATTAGACAACCCCGGACCGGTTCCACTCTCCTAGTTGACGGACGGTCAATTTCGGCCGTCAACAAATGGCACTAGAAGGAGGGCCTGAATTTAATTAATGGAACGAGGTAGTCGCAAGACTCCTCCACCACCTAATCACTCACCTATAGTGACTAGAATCCATTCAAACAATAATATTCCCCTTCAAACAACAACTACTTCAACCGACAATCCACGGATCACAGTTGAGCCAGCAACCCCTAATCCTACAAGTGGTGACATACAAGAGATTGTCCGTCAATCTCTTATAAAAACACATAGTGCCTTAGCCCATTTGAGGCAACCTAACCGTCCTTGGGGTCAACCTTTGGACTTCTCTGATATCAGAGAACAATTAGGTGACACTGACCTTACTGTGAATCCTTCAGATCCAATCATAAATCTTGCTGCAGGAGGATCTGGAATACCCCCTTCACCACCTCCATCATCTCCTTCCTCTTATGGAGAGGATTCCTCTAACGAAGGCAATTCCCCTTCTCAGTCTTCCACACCCACTACCCAAATGGAAAATCAGAACAACCCTGCTAGACCTTGGCTTGACCAGGATGTCATAATTGTACCTGGAGCTCAGCATCCTTTACCTAAACACCCAGAGAAATGGCTTCCCAAGTTTGACCCTGACTCAAAACAGATCGCTGAAGATCACATAGAAAAATTTATGTTATCCATAAGACTCCACAATGTCAAACATGAAGAAGTTGTCTATAGGTTGTTCCCCTATAATTTCGAGGGCAATGCATCCACATGGTACTTTTTCCAACAACCCCATACCATCATGTCTTGGGAAAAGTTTGAGTCATGCTTTTTGGAAAAATTTGAAGATGGTAAGCCTCTAGAAGTTCTAGTCATGGACCTCTCTAGCTTAAGAATAAACCCAAAATAAAAAGTTAAAGACTTTAATCAAAGATTCTTAACACTTAAAAACCGAATCCCTATAGTTTCCATGCCTGCTGAGAGTCTTATAATAACATACTACACTAAATATTTGCATCAAAGTATAGCTATTTGGGTTAAACGATCTAAGAAAGCCATGTTGTTAGAAGCCTTTGAGGAGGCCAGCCAGATTGAAAAATATATACTTAGTCTTAAAGACTCTACTAGAAACGAAACAGAGACTATTTCTTCTTCCAAAAAGAAGATCAAAATCCTCCCCAGACCTACTCAAAGTAAAACACAACCTGAAAACTTTGATTTAGAGAACTTAACTAAAGTTGTTCAAAAACTGTCAAATCAAGTTATAGACTTAAAAAGGACGACCGAAGAAGCTTCCTCGAGAAAAGGACCTTACAATCCCCCGTTCCGAAAGCCTTTTCCTACCAACCGACCTAATCCAACCACCGAAGGCCTTAATATAGAAAGTCTGCAATGCGCCCTTCAAACAATTCTAGAAGCCCAAGATAACTTGATGCCTCCTGAGATCCCTCAGGAGGTAGTTGAAAAAGAGACATTTCAAGAAGAAGAGTCTTCTCCAGATATTTTTGGACACTTCTCAGATAACATCTTTAAAGCTAACTTCGAGACACTATATCCCTATAATACCAGGAGTAAGACAACCAACAAACCTTCTTCCGAATACACTACCACTTCACCTCCAAAGCAATCTAAATCAACTGAGACTAAATAGAGTAATGTGAACCCCAACTTAGATTATGATGTAGTTGAAGATCTTAAAAAGTTGAGAGATAACATTTCTGTTTCTGAGTTATTGAAGTCTCCATTTCTGCTACAAAAAATGTTACAAAATATCTCAGAGAATGGAAAAAATGGTAATTCAAGTGGTAACAAGGTTGTACAGAACAAAGTTCCCCAGAAGACTTCCACTAAAAACAATCATGATCCTCAAGATAAAGGAAGCCTTCCTGTAAGTAATGTAAATAATGTAAATAATGTAGATAAACTAGCTTTAGAAACTGCGAGTAAAAAGCCACAAGCTACTACTCTTAATACTCGCAAAAATGTGCCTCCATTTCTGTTAACTTTCGAAATATTTAATAGAAATGTGCACAATTGTATGGTAGACTTAGGAGCGTCATCTAATGTGATGTCATGGTCTGTATGCCATAAGATTAATGCAGAAGTTGAACCATCTACTTTAAAAATCATACAGCTTGATCGGACCAATGTTAAAGTTATAGGCGAACTAAAGAATGTGCTTATTAGATTATCGTCTAACCCCAAGGTTCATCAAGTTATTGATATAATTGTTGTGGATATTCCAGAAGTGTATGGTCTGTTTTTAAGTAGGGACTAGTCGGAGCAGCTACATGGTTATTTTGCAACAGATTGGTCCCATCTATGGCTTCTAGACAACGGTAAGCCCAACAAGATAAAAGTGAATCATGAACGCTACCTTAAGTTCACAGTCACAGATTTAAACGATCCCAACGAACCATTTACAACTTCTGTTGATTCACCTGAAGTACAAGGGATGGACACCTTCTTCGAAAATTTCATGGCCGAGGATTCACCTATCACCAATCCTAAACAGTAGTCCGATATTGTAGCATATGAATAGCCAACAGCTTCTACGCAACGGTCTCATGTGCCCGATGGAAATCAAATTTGGTCTCTTTATTTTGACGGGTCAAAGTCCAAAGAAGGAGTTGGTGCAGGCTGCGTCATTATCGATCCAGCAGGTAACAAAACATTGATAGCATGTAGGTTGGAATTTGAATGTACTAATAATACTGCAGAATATGAGGCTTTACTGCAAGGTCTCGGAAAATATTTGGATATGAACATTTAAAATTGAACCATCCTTGGCGACTCTGAAATAGTGGTTAGACAGGTAAGAGATTCTATCCATTGTCTGTCTCCGCATCTCAAAAGCTACCAATCCAAGGTATGGAATTTAATGAATAAATTTTCTTCTTTCAATATAAATTCTATTCCTAGATTGAATAACTCTTAAGCAGATCTATTAGCTAATGTAGCTTCTAAACTTCTTCAAGCATAAGGCTTGTCCCCATATGCATTCTCTATTGAGCTGTTGTTCCAACCATCCATTCCCGACAACATCACGAACTGGAGAGTCTTTGACGATGATCAACAGATTATTAACTTTCTGCACATGGAAGAAACCTTTCAAGGCGTGATGATAGACGAACACACGCATGATGACAATTTGCATGATTTCACGGTAATACTAGATCCGAGAACTCTTGAATCTTCATCGAACATGGTAAACTCGATCCCTAAATCTGTAGTTAGATTAGAGATGTTTTATGATCTTCAAGATAAATTTAAAAAGATGGTCAACTGTAAAACCAATAGTTCCTTGTTATCATATGAAAAAGTAAACTTAGGAACTAAGGACATTCCTCAGTGCATTAATCTAGGGTTGGGGTGTTCTCAACAAGAAAAAGCTGCATTTATTAAATTTTTCAAAGAGTTTAAATATGTCTTTGCATGGATGTATGATGACCTTAAAACTTTCAACCCTAATATCATACAACATGTCATTCCTACGAAGCCCCAAAGCTTACCCTTCCAACAAAAACTAAGGAAAATGCACTCCAAGCTCGAACCGACCGTTCAAAAAGAATTGAATAAGCTCCTAAATGCTAAGATTATTTTTCATGTTAGGCACACTCAATGGGTTTCTAACCTTGTCCCAGTTCGGAAGAAAAGTGGGGAAATTTGACTCTGCGTCGATTTCTGAAACCTTAATAGAGCATCTGATAAAGACAACTATCCTATCCCACCCATGGAACAGATCCTTCAACAAGTATCTTTTTATGAGAGGCTATCCTTACTGGATGGTTTCTCGGGATACAACCAAGTCCTGATGTCTCTACCAGACCAACTTAAAACTACCTTCCGTACCCCGTGGGGCACTTATGCTTATCAAAAAATGTCGTTTGGATTGATTAATGTTGGTGCCACTTTCCAGAGAGAAATGGAAATTTCTTTCCGAGGCTTAATCAATCAATCCTTCATAGTTTACTTAGATGATGTGACTATATTTTCTAAAAACAAAAACGATCATCTAGCTCACTTACGAGCCGTTCTACAACGATGTCGTAAATACGACATCTCCTTGAATCCCAAAAAATTCTATCTTTGCATTAGAACAGGGTAAACTCTTAGGATTCATTGTGTCAAGCGAGGGGATGATTATCGACCCCGAAATGAATCAGGTCATCGCGAAACTTCCCCCTCCTACATCCAAAAAATCTATGCAGTCTTTCTTAGGCTAGATTAACTTCGTGAGAAGATTTGTCCCCAGTTTCTCTGAAATGGTCAGGCCTTTACAAAATTTGATTAAGAAAGACACCCAATATCACTGGGGACCCCTATAAAGTCAATATTTTTATGCAATAAAGAAAGCCATAATAGACGCTCCGTCTCTCATGAGCCCCGATTTTTCTCAAGACTTTACACTCTACACTTTTGCTTATGATCATTCCTATGCCACCGTCCTAACCCAAAAGAACACCGAGAACAATGAAGTACCCATTGCCTTTATGAGCTCTTCTTTCAAAGGAACTAAACTTAATTACCCAGTGGTATATCGACAAGCCTACGCTATTTTCAAAGCAATTAAGCACTTTCGGTCCTATCTTTTGAAGTCTAGGACGAAAGTCATTGTCCCCTACCCAGCCGTAAGGAACTTGTTAGTGCAGAAGGAACTAGGAGAAAAGAGAGCCAACTGGGTCACCTCCTTGCAGGAGTATGACTTAGAAATCAGCCCAGCTCAGATAGTGAGAGGCCAAGGGTTATGCAAGTTAGTTGCTGATTCAACAGCAAGACTGCAAGAAGAAAGTGATACGTCAAACCTAGGAAAACACGATTAGAATCTAATCTATTGTGCACAAAACTCTGTCAGTCCTTGGTATGACGATATAAGATTATGTCTTGAACATGGATCAACTCCCCGTGACCTAGACCCCACTAAAAGAAGAGTGTTGATATTAAAGTCTGCCTCCTTTCATCTGGTTAATCGTATCCTGTTTCGTCAAAATGTTGACGGCGTACTCATGCGTTGTCTTGAAAAAGACGAAGCAAAAAACGTTTTGTTAGAGTTGCATGCAAGAGAAGCTGGTGGCCATTTTGGTGGTGACACCACTGCCCATAAGGTTTTAAGAGATGGCTATTACTGGCCCACGCTTTTTAGAGACGCCCATTCCTTGTGTCGTAAATGTATTATTTGTCAAAAAGCGTCAAGGCAGTTACAAAAACCAGCCTTTCCTCTACAGCCCGTTTCAGTAGATTCTCCTTTTCAGCAGTGGAGCCTTGATATCATAGGTCCAATCAACCCCCCATCCTCACAACAACATAAGTTTATTGTGATAGACACAGATTACTTTACCTGATGGTCTGAAGCTGTTGCGTTAAGAACCGTCAACACCAGTCAGGTAATAGCCTTTTTAAACTTGAATATTATCACTCGTTTCGGTATCCCTGACTATTTAGTATTCGATAATGCTTCTTAATTTTCCTCTCTTGAGATGAGCGATTTTTCTTTGGAAAAAGGAATTAAGTTAAAATATTCTGCTAGCGATTACCCCCAGGGCAATGGATTGGCAGAATCAACAAACAAGAACTTGATTAAAATTATCAAGAGAACGGTGGTTGAAAATCACAAAAATTGGCACAATGCACTGTTGAACGCGTTGTGGGTTGATAGGGTAACACCAAAGGATTCTATAGGTAACTCCCCCTTTTTTCTCGTTTATGGCAGAGAAGCAATCCTACCACCTCACATTCTTCTTCCTTCGCTACAGTTGTCACAGAAACTCCAAGAGGAAGATTGTCCCCCTTTGGTAAACCGAATTAACGCTTTGATGAAGCTAGAAGAGGTAAGAGCCCAAGCTAAACATAAGTTAGATCAACATCAACTATTGGTTAAAAGTTGGTTCGATTCTAACTATGCTTCTGATAGGAATTTTGAAGTAGGTGACCTTGTCCTGAAATGGGACAAACCACACGAGGGAAAGGGATAGCACACGAAATTTCAAAATTTGTGGCTTGGATTGTTTTTAATTGCTGAAAAGTTGGTTCCCAGTTCTTTTCAATTGCAGAATCTTGAAGGGCAGCTTGACACCTATCCGGTGAATGGCCAAGCCCTGAAAATATACTTTGCTTGATAACAACCCTTGTATATTATGTACATATTTTTCTTTTGTTTGCTTTTTTGTTTTTTTCCTTCGATTTTGTCAGCTTGTGTTTTTGGAAAATACACATACCTGTACACTGAACTATGCAGACAAAGACAATAGAAAATCTCTTCGCTGAAATAACGGCTAAGAAAATTTGTATAAACATCAAATGGTATATTTCTTAAATTTATATTTGTGTTGGGAAAAGTATGTTGTTTGAAAGAAGTTGACTGATTTCAATTTCTGAGTAAAGCTTGTCATGATCATCTATTATCTTTTTGCGTTGTCCCTATTCCTTAAAGGAATGACTCAGAAGATGTCTCCCTATCCTAGGAAGTTATTTTTGTAAATGAAACATCTCTAGATCTAAATAAAGGACAGTTCTAAAAAATTCTGATGAGGTCTAAAAAAAAAATATATCTTAAAATATCATGATTTTCAGCGTCACCACGCTCAACTATATATCTATGAAAAAACAAAACAAAATAAATTATTAATAAGAGCTGTGGGAAGTGCTTGTAAACCCCCCGGGATGCTGAATAGGTATGCTGGCAGCGGGTAAATGCATGCATGACGCCAAGACAACTTCGTTGGGGTACTGAACAGGCTCGCTGGCAGCAAAGCAATGTCGGGTATATGAAAATTTGCAAATAAGAAACCTCTTTAATGTCCTTTATTCTGATCTAGAACTTCTTGGCTACCCAGGGATCAAGCTACCTAACGAGACCCTCGGCAATGTTATCAAACCCTCACCTGCATCTTCGAAGCCCGGACAGTCGTCATGTGACCAAAGTGATATGTGGTTGGAACGATACTATATAGATGTTCCCTTACTTCAATCGAAAGTCAAAGCGCTGGAAAATCAAACTACAGTATTGACAAGCCAAAGGGACAAGCTTCGAGTTGTTGATAGGAAGAAGAGAACCACTGGTTCCATCATTTTTAGGAATGTTGAATCAGCTACAGTTGTTGTCAACTCCAAAATGTCATGATCAAGCTATCTGCTCGTCATCCAGGTATGAATTCAGGTATCAATTTCGTTTTGTGAATTCCTCAGATTAATATAATAATTTAAGTTTGGTTTTCAAATAGCTCTGTATATCATTTGAAATGGCTCTGTCATAATGCTGTTTATCGTGTACAGTGTTTTCTCTTTGCTAAAATTAAATGAAGTTTTGATTTGGATACACGATTTGCTCATTCCCAGTTTAGCAATTGACAGGTTTTAATTGGATTTGATTCGATTATTTGTTGATATGAGTTAACGAAATCGATGGTTTTTTTCGATTGGATTTGTTTGCATCTAATCTGAATAGGAGGTTTTTCATGCTAAATTTAGAGCACGATCATGTTTTGATTTGGTATGATTTCGTTATGGCTCTAATTTAGTTTGTATGCTGTGATTTTGGAACGACTTCGTGAGTTGGAATTGATATAATCTTCTAAATCGGGAATACAACTCTGATCGATTTCGATTCGGAAAGAATGACTATATGTTTCATGAAAACAATATTCTCATTTAAGCCTGTGCAAATGATATCTATGCCTGAATCATGGAATGGCTTTGGTTCACAACGACTATGTTAAATTCCAATTATTCGATTCATTCTTATATTGATTGGATTTCTGTATATCTTCAGTTAGTACGATGATTTTTATGAGTTGGAGTCGTATCATAGATGTTGCCCTGCTTGTTTTTTATTTGCAAAATTGGTCGACATTTGTTATCTCTGTCAAATCGGGTTATAATTCATTTTTTAGTGAACGGTTTCGTTCAATGTCAATCGAGTTTGTTTTCCCCAAATAGCAATAACAAACGATTGAACTAGTCCTATAGATCTTGTTGATTGATCTCATTATGATTTCGTTTGTGAACATTTACGCACCAGTTTTGATTTAATTCACTCATGGCATGGATCGTTTGTTATGTCAATACAGTTATGTCGATTTGAAAATGATATTGTTTGGATTCGATCCTGTTTCCTGTTGATGAGGCAGCATAACAATTGCCTATGATTTGTTTTAATTGTATCGATTTCAAATTGATATGAAACAATTTCATTACTGTTCGATATGATTCTGTTCACCCGATTATGTGGCAACAAATGAAACAGAGTATATGCATCTCTGTATTCATTTGATTTTAGTTTTGTTTTGATCTCAAATTAGTATAATAATCTCAATTTGAATGATTCGTTTGTCTTTCAAATAGCCATTAGATACTTGTTAATAATTGAATTTAATTCTTTAAAGATTTGAATTGATTTTAATGTTGCTTCTGTGTCTGATTTAGACCAGCTACAGAATCGCAAGATTTTGTAGCTTGTCTATAGAATTAGATTTTTATCATTTTATTTAACAAAATATCCTCCTAGATTGTTCATTTTTTACCCTTTTCAGGAACATCCGAATTGCATTGGGCATGCTGGACAGTCTCGGAGATGTTTGTGTGTTTTAGTTTTATTTTAGGTTCCTAGTTTAGTCAGACTTGGGATATCTTCCCAGATTTTATGTAAACAGTTTTGATAACTTCCACAAGGATGTTTTACCCTGTGGAAGGTCTTTAAATACTTATTATTTTGTGTAATAAGGAGCATCCTCACTTGTGGGAGAACCAGGCTATGGATTTCTAATACAAACTGAGACGAGATTTGATGTTATTGCTACAACTTTTGCTTTCATAATATCAATTTTTTGTTTCAAGTTTATGCTTATCAATTTGCAGTTGATTATAGACTACTTTATCTATCATAATCTATTGTAGGATGATATGATTTAATTAATGTGTTATCCATAATCTGATCTCTTCCATTATTTAAAACGAACAACAATTATTTTTTTTCAGTTAATGAATGACAGATTTCTCTTCTTCGTTAATTGAATCATTACATATAGATCTTTGCATACAGGTTTATCTAACTCTGAAGATTTATAAATCATAAGATTGTTGTTATTTTTATGTCTTGTTTGTCCTGTAATAATACTTGAAGAGCACTGCAGCTTATCGTTTACGAGAAGCTCCTGGATAATTTGGTGTGGGTTTCCTCCCTCTGATCAGCTAAGACAACCATTACATACATGAAAAATCTAGAGCATTTCTCCAGGTCAGTTTGTTATTTATTTGTTTGGTTAATTTGTTAGTATAATATTAGTAGTTTACTTAGATATATGTTTTGTTAGATTTGTAATTAGTATTAGTATATTAGTTGTTTAGTTTAGTTAGTTTAGTTTTATTTCTTGTTCATAAAGTTATAAAATCAACAAAAACTATCTCTCACTGTCTTAGGACAGAATATTAATGAGTTTTTTCAGGTTTTATTCAAATCTGTAAATTGTTAATATTGTATATTTTGTGAATAAGACTTATTTATGTTAGTAGTTAGATAGTAAATTAGTTAAATTTAGTATAGTATTAGTTAGTATATTGTATATATAGAATAGTTATATTAGTTTAGTTTGTTTTAATAGTTATTTTTAGTTAGATTAGTTTATTAGTTTGTTTAATAGTTAGTTTTAGTAGATTACTTAGTTCAGAGTAGTTTTATTTTTTAGAGTAGTTTAGAGTAGTTTCATCCCAAACGGCTTGGGATATTAGACAACCCCGGACCGGTTCCACTCTCCCAGTTGACGGATGGTCAATTTCACCCGTCAACAAATGGCGCTAGAAGGAGGGCCTGAATTTAATTAATGGCACGAGGCGGTCGCAAGACTCCTCCACCACCTAATTGCTCACCTATAGTGACTAGAAGCCATTCAAACGATAGTATTCCCCTTCAAACAACAACTACTTCAACCGACAATCCACAGATCATAGTTGAGCCAACAACCCCTAATCCTACAGGTGGTGATATACAAGAGATTGTCCGTCAATCTCTTATAAAAACACATAGTGCCTTAGCCCGTTTGAGGCAACCTAACCATCCGTGGGGTCAACCTTTGGACTTCTTTGATATCAGAGAACAATTAGGTGACACTGAACTTACTGTGAATCCTTCATATCCAATCTTAAATCTTGCTGCAGGAGGATCTGGAATACCCCCTTCACCACCTCCATCATCTCCTTCCTCTTCTGGAGAGGATTCCTCTGACGAAGTCAATTCCCCTTCTCAGCCTTCCACACCCACTACCCCAATGGAAAATCAGAACAACCCTGCTAGACCTTGGCTTGACCAAGATGTCGTAGCTATACCTGGAGCTCATCATAATTTACCTAAACACCTAAAGAAATGGCTTCCCAAGTCTGACCCTAACTCAAAACAGATCGCTGAAGATCACATAAAAAAAATTATGTTAGCCATAAGACTCCACAATTTCGAACATGAATACATTGTCTGTAGGTTGTTCCCCTATACTTTCGAGGGAAATGCATCCACATGGTACTTTTCCCAACAACCCCATACCATCGTGTCTTGGGAAAAGTTTGAGTCATGCTTTTTGGAAAAGTTCGGAGACGGTAAGCCTCTGGAAGTTCTAGTCATGGACCTTTCTAGCTTAAGAATGAACCCAAAAGAAAAAGTTAAAGACTTTAATCGAAGATTCTTAACACTTAAAAACTTAATCCCTACGGATTCCATGCCTGCTGAGAGTCTTATAATAGCATACTACACTAAAGATTTGCATCAAAGTATAGCTATTTGGGTTAAACGATCTAATAAAGCCACATTGTTAGAAGCCTTCAAGGAGGCCAGCCAGATTGAAAAAGATATACTTTGTAATGTCCCCAAGGCCGAGCCCTTTATAAACCTGATGTATGAAACAAATTGTACATATGTGTTATAGGCTGGTGAGCCGAGTTCCTATAAGCTGTAGGCTTATGTGTTTTGTTAGGCCAGGGAGCCTAAGTATTGAAGGCCAAGGAGCCTGTTAATGTACTTGTATGTATGCAGGTTAATTAATAAAATATAAATACCGCCAGTGCAGACCGTCCACGATGAAAGAGTGATGGGGGACTGAGAATCCACAGAGTGGGCAAGGAACTAGGGGCTGGAAGGTGGGAAAGGGGCTGAGGGTGGAGCCTAGGGGCTAAGCCTAGGGGGCTTAGGCCTGGAATAATATTTTAATATTATTTCCAAAAGAGCCATGTGCATATTATTTTATC
>ML819055.1:269186-294750 GCA_009831015.1 Picea engelmannii | reverse complement strand
CTCTGTTTATGTAACATGTTTTCCGCTGTGTAAATGAATTTATGACAATGCTATGGAATGATTAATTATAGCAGTACCCATATATTTTACTCTGAGTTGTTAAGTGTGTTTAATTTTGCTTAAATGCATTTGTTCCTTTTACATTCATGTAATGAATGATGATTGAGAGGTTGGGTGAACCTGGGTAGTGAAGGGTACACTACAAATTGGTATCAGAGCAATTGGTACACTACATACTTAGTCTTAAAGACTCTACTAGCAACGAAACAGAGACTATTTCTTCTTCCAAAAAGAAGATCGAAATCCTCCCTAGACCTACTCAAAGTAAAGCACAACCTGAAAACTCTGATTTAGAGAACTTAACTAAAGTTGTTCAAAAACTATCAAATCAAGTTATAGAATTAAAAAGGATGACCGAAGAAGCTTCCTCGAGAAAAGGACCTTACAAGCCCCCGTTCTGGAAGCCTTTTCCTACCAACCGACCTAATCCAACCACGGAAGGCCTTAATCTAGAAATTCTGCAATGCGCCCTTCAAACAATTCTAGAAGCCCAAGATAACTTGATGCCTCCTGAGATCCCTGAGGAGGTAGTTGAACAAGAGACAATTCGAGAAGAAGAGTCTTCTCTGAATATTTTTGGACACTTCTCGGATAGCATCTTTCAAGCTAACTTCGAGACAGTACATCCCTATAATACCAGGATTAAGACAACCAACAAACCTTCTTCCGAAAACACTACCACTTCGCCTCCAAAGCAATCTAAATCAGCTGAGACTAAACAGAGTAATGTGAACCCCAACTTAGATTATGATGTAGTTGAAGATCTTAAAAAGTTGAGAGCTAACATTTATGTTTATGAGTTATTGAAGTTTCCATTTCTACTACAAAAAATGTTACAAAATATCTCAGAGAATGGAAAAAATGGTAATTCAAGTGGTAACAAGGTTGTACAGAACAAAGTTCCCCAGAAGACTTCCACTAAAAACAATCCTGATCCTCAAGATAAAGGAAGCCTTCCTGTAAGTAATGTAAATAATGTAAATAATGTAGATAAAGTATCTTTAGAAACTGCGAGTAAAGAGCCACAAGCTACTACTCTTAATACTCGCAAAAATGTGCCTCCATTTCTGTTAAATTTCAAAATCTTTAATAGAAATGTGCACAATTGTATGGTAGACTTAGGAGCATCATCCAATGTGATGCCGTGGTCTGTATGCCAGAAGATTAATGCAGAAGTTGAACCATCTACTCTAAAAATCATACATCTTGATCAGACCAATGTTAAAGTTATAGGTGAACTAAAGAATGTGCTTATTATATTATTGTCTATCCCCAAGGTTCATTAAGTTATTGATATAATTGTTGTGGATATTCCAGAAGTGTATGGTATGTTTTTAAGCAGGGACTGGTCGGAGTAGCTACATGGTTATTTTGCAACAGATTGGTCCCATCTATGGCTTCCAGACAATGGTAATCCCAACAAGATAAAAGTGAATTGTGAACGCTACCTTAAGTTCACAGTCACAGATTTAAATGATCCCAACAAACTATTTACACCTTCTGCTGATTCACCCGAAGTACAAGGGATGGACACCTTCTTCGAAAATTTCATGGTCGAGGCTTCACCTATCACCAATCCTAAACAGCAGTCTGAGATTGTAGCATATGAATAGCCAACAAATTCTACACAACGGTCTCATGTGTCCGATGGGAATCAAATTTGGTATTTGTATTTTGACGGTTCAAAGTCCAAAGAAGGAGTCGGTGCAGGCTACGTCATTATCGATCCGGCAGGTAACAAAACATTGATTGCATGTAGGTTGGAATTTGAATGTACTAATAATACTGCAGAATATGATGCTTTACTGCAAGGTCTCAGAAATGCTTCGGATATGAACATTCAAAATTTAACCATCTTTGGCGACTCTGAAATAGTGGTTAGACAGGTAAGAGATTCTATCCACTATCTGTCTCCGCATCTCAAAAGATACCAATCTGAGGTATGGAATTTAATGAATAAATTTTCTGCTTTCAATATAAATTATATTCCTAGATTGAATAACTCTGAAGAAGATCTATTAGCTAATGTAGCTTCTAAACTTCTTCCTGTAGAAGGCTTGTCCCCAGATGCATTCTCTGTTGATCTGTTGTTCTGGCCATCCATTCCCGACAACATCACGAACTGGAGAGTCTTTGATGATGATCAACAGATTATTAACTTTTTGCACATGGAAGAAACCTTTCAAGGCGTGGTGATAGAAGAACACACGCATGACGACAATTTGCGTGATTTCACGGTAATACTAGATCCGAGAACTCCTAAATCTTCATCTTACATGGTAAACTTGATCCCTAAATCTGTAGTTAGATTAGAGAAGTTTTATGATCTTCAGGATAAATTTAAAAAGATGGTCAACTGTAAAACCAATAGTTCCTCGTTATCATATGAAAAAGTAAACTTAGGAACTAAGGACATTCCTCAGTGCATTAATCTAGGGTTGGGGTGTTCTCAACAAGAAAAAGGTGCATTTATTAAATTGTTCAAAGAGTTTAAAGATTTATTTGCATGGACGTATGACAACCTTAAAACTTTCGACCCTAATATCATACAACATGTCATTCCTACGAAGCCCCAAAACTTACCCTTCCAACAAAAACTAAGGAAAATGCACCCCAAGCTCAAACTGACTGTTCAAAAAGAATTGAATAAGCTCCTAAATGCTAAGATAATTTTTTCTATTAGGCACACTCAATGGGTTTCTAACCTTGTCCCAGTCCAGAAGAAAAGTGGGGAAATCCGACTCTGCGTCGATTTCTGAAACCTTAATAGAGCGTCTGATAAAGACAACTATCCTGTCCCACCCATGGAACAAATCCTTCAATAGGTATTTGGTTTTAAGAGGCTATCCTTACTGGATGGTTTCTCAGGATACAACCAAGTCCTGATGTCTCCACCAGACCAACTTAAAACTACCTTCCGTACCCCGTGGGGCACTTATGCTTATCGAAAAATGCCCTTTGGATTGATTAATGTTGGTGCCACTTTCCAGAGAGAAATGGAAATTGCTTTTCGAGTCTTAATCAATCAGTACATCATAGTTTACTTAGATGATGTGACTGTATTTTCTAAAAACAAAAATGATCATCTAGCTCACTTACGAGTCGTTCTACAACGATGTCGTAAATACGACATCTCCTTGAATCCCAAAAAATCTATCTTTGCAGTAGAACAGGGTAAACTCTTAGGATTCATTGTGTCAAGCGAGGGGATGATTATCGACCCCAAAAGGACTCAGGTCATCCCAAAACTTCCCCCTCCTACATCCAAAAAATCTATGCAGTCTTTCTTAGGCCAGATTAACTTCGTGAGAAGATTTGTCCCCAGCTTCTCCGAAATGGTTAGGCCTTTACAGAATTTGATTAAGAAAGACACCTAATATCACTGGGGACCCCTATAAAGTCAAGATTTTAATGCAATAAAGAAGGCCATAATAGACGCTCCGTCTCTCATGAGCCCCGATTTTTCTCAAGAGTTTACACTCTACACATTTGCTTCTGACCATTCCTATGACACCGTCCTAACCCAAAAGAACGCCGAGAACAATGAAGTACCCATTGCCTTTATGAGCTCTGCTTTTAAAGGCGCTGAACTTAATTACCCAGCGGTAGATCGACAAGCCTACGCTGTTTTCAAAGTAGTTAAGCAATTCCGATCCTATCTTTTGAAGTCTAGGACGAAATTCATTGTCCCCTACCCAGCTGTAAGGAACTTGTTAGTGCAGAAGGAACTAGGAGAAAAGAGAGCCAACTGGGTCACCTCCTTGCAGGAGTATGACTTAGAAATCACCCTAGCTCAGAAAGTGAGAGGCCAAGGGTTATGAAAGTTAGTTGTTGATTCAGCAGCAAGACAGCAAGAAGAAAGTGATACGTCAAACCTAGGACAACACGATCAGAATCTAATCTGTTGCACACAAAACTCTGTCAGTCCTTGGTATGATGATATAAGATTTTGTCTTGAACATGGATCAACTCCCAATCATCTAGACCCCGCTAAAATAAGAGCGTTGAGATTAAAGTCTTCCTCCTTTCATCTGGCTAATGGTATCCTGTTTCTTCAAAATGTTGACGGCGTACTCATGCGCTGTCTTGAAAAAGACGAAGCAGAAAAATTTTTGTTAGAGTTGCACGTAGGAGAAGCTGGTGGCCATTTTGGCAGTGAAACCACTGCCCATAAGGTTTTAAGAGCCGATTATTATTGGCCCACGCTTTTTAGAGATGCCCATGCCCTGTGTTGTAAATGTATTATTTGTCAGAAAGCGTCAGGGCGGTTACAAAAACCAGCCTTTCCTCTACAGCCCATTTCAGTAGATTCTCCTTTTCAGCAGTGGGGCCTTGATATCATAGGTCCAATCAACCCCCCGTCCTCACAACAACACAATTTTATTGTGACAGCCACAGATTACTTTACCCGATGGTCTAAAGCTACTGCGTTAAGAACCGTCAACACCAGTCAGGTAATAGCCTTTTTAAACTCGAATATTATCACTCGTTTCGGTATCCCTGACTGTTTAGTATTCGATAATGCTTCTTACTTTTCCTCTCTTGAGATGAGCGAGTTCGCTTTGGAAAAATGAATTAAGTTAAAATATTCTGCTAGCTATTACCCCCAAGGCAACGGATTGGCAGAATCAACAAACAAGAACTTGATTAAAATTATCAAGAGAACGGTGGTTGAAAATCACAAAAATTGGCACAATGCACTGTTGAACGCGCTATGGGATGATAGGGTAAAACCAAAAGATGCTATAGGTAACTCCCCCTTTTTTCTCGTTTATGGTAGAGAAGCAATCCTTCCACCTCACATTCTTCTTCCTTCGCTACAGTTGTCACAGAAAGTCCAAGAGGAAGATTGTCCCCCTTTGGTAAACCAAATTAACGCTTTGATGAAGCTAGAAGAGGTAAGAGCCCAAGCTAAACATAATTTAGATCAACATCAACTATTGGTTAAAATCTGGTTCGATTCTAACTCTGCTTCTGATAGGAATTTTGAAGTAGGTGAGCTTGTCCTGAAATGGGACAAACCACACGAGGGAAAGGGAGAGCACACGAAATTTCAAAATCTGTGGCTTGGACCGTTTTTAATTGCAGAAAAGTTGGGTCCCAGTTCTTTTCGATTGTATAATCTTGAAGGGCAGATTGACACCTATTCGGTGAATGGGCAAGCCCTGAAAAGATACTTTCCTTATTAACAACCCTTGTATATTATGTACATATTTTGCTTTTGTTTTCTTTTTCGTTTTCTTTTTTGTTTTTTTCCTTCAATTTTGTCAGCTTGTGTTTTTGGAAAATACACATACCTGTACACTGAACTATGCAGAGAAAGACAATAGAAATTTTCTTCGCTGAAATAACGGCTAAGAAAATTTGTATAAACATCAAATGGTATATTTCTTAAATTTATATCTGTGTTGGGAAAAGTCTGTTGTTTGAAAGAAGTTGACTGATTTCAATTTCTGAGTAAAGCTTGTCATGATCATCTATTATCTTTTTACGTTGTCCCTATTCCTTAAACAAATGACTCAGAAGATGTCTCCCTGTCCTAGGAAGTTGTTTTTGTAAATGAAACATCTCTGGATCTAAATAAAGGATAGTTCTAAAAAATTCTGATGAGGTCTAAAAAAAAAAAATGTTAAAATATCATGATTTTCAGCGTCACCCCGCTCAACTATATATCTATGAAAAAACAAAACAGAATAAATTATTAATAAGAGCATTGGGAAGTGCTTGTAAACCCGTCGGGATGCTGAACAGGTTTGCTGGCAGCGGGTAAATGCATGCATGATGCCAAGACAACTTCGTCGGGGTACTGAACAGGCCCGCTGGTAGCGAAGCAATTTCGGGTATATGAAAATTTTCAACTAAGAAACCTCTTTAATGTCCTTTATTCTGATCTAGAACTTCTTGGCAGGATACAGATGTCAGAGTGGGTTAAATGGAAACCCTGTCGAGGCTATGGATGCCTACTAGAAGCAGTGGCTCTGTCAACAATATTGAAGGTTTTATCTTTAATATCGTGACTTGCTGGTCTTAGGACTGTTATATGTTTTTATCTTTTAAAACACCATTGGAGTAGTTGGTTAATGATGATGTTTATACGATTTTCTAGTTGTCATTTTTGAGTTGGGATTATCTTTGTTGTCCTAATCTAAATTTGTCCTTTTGGCAGAGATAACTGCTTCTACCAGTGTGTCGCCATTGTTGGCAGCCAATTCACATTTTTTTCACTGTCTTATAAGCTGCCTACACTAATGTTTTGCAAACATTAATTTTTCGTCGCAATTCTCAAATAAACGACACTTTTATTCTTTGCGCCATTTGCACACTTACTTTCATTTTGTTTTCATGACAGTAAGCGTGAAAACTTGGTCTTTCGAAGTTGCATTAGAATCATTATTGAATTATCATTATCCTTGTTGTCGATATGCCTATTGCGCTTACATTTTAATTATCATTATACAGTTGGCAAGACCTTTTGATCTGCACTCATTTGGCATTCTTCGTTTGATCATGTAGTTTTGTTTCATGAGTGATCAAGTTTGTGATTCATTGATGATTGGATTTATATGTTCTTTGATTTGATCTACTTGACCATTGGTTTCGTAAAATATATAGGTTTTAGGGTTAAACCATTGATATATTTCATTTGATATAACACCTAGTTCAAAACACATTGGTACCTCGCTTAAACTCTTGCTATGAATTGATACAATGAATGTCACATGGTCAAAACATTGGTATTGGTTTCAATTCGTATGTTGATTTTAAATCTATGGCATAATATTTCTTGCGCAAATGATTAATACAGTTACCATTGGTTTCATTGATAGGGAAAATGACATAATTGTTAAACTATACAGTAGTGGGTTGAACAACTATAAGCATCGGCGGTTGTACCATTGGCAATAACTATTGTGCATGGCCAGTGAATAGCACCACCACCTTCACACGATGTAATTAATGCCTATCCCTTATCCTTGTTTCACTTCTGTGAGCTCGGGTAACCCTTCGTGCACTCTGCTCCTGTGTATGATATGATTCAAACCCTCGACTTACTGTGTGCTCTTCTCCATGGCACCGGTGGTACGAATCGAGCCGAACGGTAGCCAAGCTTTGTTGTTGTTCGAAAATGCACAAAAAGACTTAGAGGATAGCGGTTGGCTCACCTTTGTACAATGATTCGAGGGTTTTAACCTATGTGTTGCACAACAGTTCACCCTAATTTTTGATGGCTGTAGGGACAAGGTGGGTGATATTCAGTTGGAAATCAGTGAAGAGTTCATTAGCTCTGCCACAGGGTTACCATCCATGAGTCAGCGTTTGTTCAAAAATTCTAAAGTGGAAGAGGTGCCATGGCCACTACTGTTCGTCTCACGAAAGGTCCCATCCTGTGATAGAGGTATGACGATATCCATGCTTAAACCATGATGGCATGACCTTTTGATAGTAGTTAAACAATTTGTGACCTGTGAGGGTCGATATGGACTCATTTTTCTTTATCACCTTTGACTGTTAATGAATTTTATAGGGTATCCATTGAATATGCCTTTCTATTTCCAACGTAGCCTTTACAAAATGTCAAAAAGGTTTAAAAGAGAAAAGGCCGACAATAGCCTATTCCACCATGGACTGATTAGACTTATCATTGTTCATCACTTAAGTCTCCGCGGTGATAGCTGGCAAGATTTTATCGCTCTAAATGGTTTTGATGATACAGAGCCTGTCCAAATTGACAAGCCTGTGGTTAATGAAACTAAGGTCAGGCCACCCGTACCCTTCCATGTCCTACTACCCTCTCCCAAACCCTCGGTCGAACCCGATATTGACTTACCCGACGTTTTAGCAAAAAAGGACGAGGCTATTAAAAAGCCTGTAAGAAAAAAGTCCAAGGAAAACCCTATTGTTGATGGCAAAGGAAAAAAGAACGCTCAGCTTATCTCGAGAATGGATAGGAAGAAGCCTAAACCTAGTGTTGAGCAGAAGCCCATAGTCCTTAGTGAGGTTTCAGACTCTGACATAGAACGCTTCTTAGCTAGTGAGTACCCTTACTCATAGGGTCTGTGCTCCGAACCACCCTATGACTTTGTTTCCAATATCCCCCCTTACCTAAGGAACGATCCCAGTTACCCAGGGATCAAGCTACCTAACGAGACCCTCGGCAATGTTATCAAACCCTCACCTGCATCTTCGAAGCCCAGACAGTCATCATGTGACCAATGTGATATGTGGTTGGAATGATACTATATAGACGTTCCCTTACTTCAATCGAAAGTCAAAGCACTGGAAAATCAAATTACAATATTGACAAGCCAAAGGGACAAGCTTCGAGCTATTGATAGGAAGCAGAGAACCACTGGTTCCATCATTTTTAGGAACGTTGAATCGGCTACAGCCGTTGTCAACTCCAAAATGTCAAGATCAAGCTGTCTGCTCGTCATCCAGGTATGAATTCAGGTATCAATTTCATTTTGTGAATTCCTCGGATTAATATAATAATTTAAGTTTGGTTTTCAAATAGCTCTGTATATCATTTGAAATGGCTCTGTCATAATGTTGTTCATCCTGTACAGTGTTTTCGCTTTGCTAAAATTAAATGAAGTTTTTATTTGGATACACGATTTGCTCATTCCCAGTTTAGCAATTGACAGGTTTTAATTGGATTTGATTCGATTGTTTGTTGATATGAGTTAACGAAATCGATGGTTTGATATTGATTGGATTTTTTTGCATCTAATCTGAATAGGAGGTTTTTCATGCTAAATTTAGAGCACGATCATGTTTTGATTTGGTATGATTTCGTTATGGCTCTAATTTAGTTTGTATGTTGTGATTTTGGAACGACTTCGTGAGTTGGAATTGATATAATCTTCTAAATCGGGAATACAACTCTGATCGATTCTTATTCGGAAAGAACGACTCTATGTTTCATGAAAAAAATATTCTCATTTAAGCTTGTGCAAATGATATCTACGCCTGAATCATGGAACGGATTTGGTTCACAATGACTATGTTAAATTCCAATTATTCGATTTGTTCTTATCTTGATTGGATTGTTTTGTATCTTGAGTTAGTATGATGATTTTCATGAGTTGGATTCGTATCATAGATGTTTCTATGCTTGATTTTAATTTGCAAAATCGGTCGACATTTGTTATCTCTGTCAAATCATGTTATAATTCGTTTTGAAATGAACGGTTTCGTTCAATGTCAATCGAGTTTGCTTGCCCCAAATAGAAATAACAAACGATTGAACTAATCCTACAGATCTTGTTGATTGATCTCATTATGATTTTGTTTGTGAACATTTACATGCCAGTTTTGATTTAATTCGCTTGTGGCATGGATCCTTTGTTATGTCAATACAATTATGTTGATTTGAAAATGATATTGTTTGGATTCGATCGTGTTTCCTGTTGATGAGGCAGCATAACAATTGCCTATGATTTGTTTTAATTGTATCGATTTCAAATTGATATGAAACGATTTCATTACTGTTCGATATGATTCTGTTCACTCGATTATGTGGCAACAAATGAAACAGAGTATATGCATCTCTGTAGTCATTTGATTTTAGTTTTGTTTTGATCTCAAATTAGTATAATAATCTCAATTTGAATGATTTGTTTGTCTTTCAAATAGCCATTAGATACTTGTTAATAATTGAATTTAATTCTTTAAAGATTTGAATTGATTTTAATGTTGATTATGTGTCTGATTTAGACCAGCTACAGAATCGCAAGATTCTGTAGCTAGTCTATAGACTTAGATTTTTATCATTTTCTTTAACAAAATATCCTCCTAACTTGTTCATTTTTTACCCTTTTCAGGTACATCAGAATTGCATTGGGCATGCTGGACAGTCTAGGAGATTTTTGTGTGTTTTAGTTTTATTTTAGGTTCCTAGTTTAGTCAGACTTGGGATATCTTCCCAGATTTTATGTAAACAGTTTTGATAACTTCCACAGGGATGTTTTACCCTGTGGAAGGTCTTTAAATACTTATTATTTTGTGTAATAAGGAGAATACTCACTTGTGGGAGAACCAGGCTATGGATTTCTAATACAAACTAAGACGAGAGTTGATGTTATTTCTATAGCTTTCACTTTCATAATATCAATTTTTTGTTTCAAGTTTATGCTTATCAATTTGCAGTTGATTATAGACTACTTTAGCTATCATAATATATTGCAGGATGATATGATTTAATTAATGTGTTATCCATAATCTGAGATTTTTCATTATTTAAAATGAATAGCAATTATTTTGTTTCAGTTAATGAATGATAGATTTCTCTTCTTCATTAATTGAATCATTACATATAGATCTTTGCATACAGGTTTATCTAACTCTGAAGATTTATAAATCATAATATTGTTGTTATTTTTATGTCTTGTTTGTCATGTAATCATACTTGAAGAGAACTGCAACTTATCGTTTACGAGAAGCTCCTGGATAATTCGGTGCGGGTTTCCTCTCTCCGATTAGCTAAGACAACCATTACATACAGGACAAATCTGGAGCGTTTCTCCAGGTCAGTTTGTTATTTATTTGTTTGGTTAATTTGTTAGTATAATATTAGTAGTTTAGTTAGATATATGTTTTGTTAGATTTGTAATTAGTATTAGTATATTAGTTGTTTAGTTTAGTTAGTTTAGTTTTATTTCTTGTTCATAAAATTATAAAATCAGCAAAAAATATCTCTCACTATCTTAGGACAGAATATTAATGAGTTTTTTCAGGTTCTATTCAAATCTGTAAATTGTTAATATTGTATATTTTGTGAATAAGACTTATTTATGTTAGTAGTTAGATAGTAAATTAGTTAAAGTTATTATAGTATTAGTTAGTAGATTGTATATATAGAATAGTTAGATTAGTTTAGTTTGTTTTAATAGTTATTTTTTAGTTAGATTAGTTTATTAGTTTGTTTAATAGTTAGTTTTAGTAGATTAGTTAGTTTAGAGTAGTTTTCTTTTTTTTTGTTTTCTTAGGACCTTTAGATCGGCTAACGGAGCCGCTAAACCCGTCAGGGTGGTTCATCCCAAACGGCTTGGGTTATTAGACAACCACGGACCAGTTCCACTCTCCCAGTTGATGGACGGTCAATTTCGCCCGTCAACACAAGTGTGAGTGAAATATGATGAAAAATAAGAGTGATTTTCCCCTTATTTATACAGTTACAATGACTAGAATTAGGTCAAAAAAGGCCAACCTGTCCTGTTACACATAATATCTAGTTTTCACATTAAATGTCATAATTAAAACCTAAAACAAGATTTAAAGGTGACGTAATTCCCTTTTAGGGTGACTTTAGGCCCTTTTTGGGCAATGTTTCCCTCCTAGAGAAAAACGTTAGGCTTCCTTGGGCCTTAGGAAGCTGCCACTTGGCACACAACTGCCTCCAAAACATCCAAAATGTTAGGTGATGTCATGGGTGACTTGGGTGATGTCATGGGCCTTCCAAGGCCTACATCATGGTAAAAAGAGCACAACCCCCTAGGTCCAGGCCTATCAGACTACTCCTAGTGAAACATCATCCTCTGTCTCTCATGCAATCCCCTGATCTATCCCTGCCCCTGGCTAGGGTCTCAACATCCATCAGGTGGTATTTTATCCCTATGGAGGTCTAAACTAATCATCTCCCCATGTACATCTCCATTAGGTGTGGCCCTACAACATCAAAAAATATTCCCTCCATGGGATCATAAGTCACAGGGATCATAGCAATGTCAATCACATCTAATCATCAAGTTATTTAAACATGTGCATGAAACCCCTTTTACCGAGACAAGTGCTCAAATACGTTATGCTATTTTACAAGAAAAGTTTGGAGGGGATGTTAGGACGTCATATTGGGCCAGTGCTCATTCAATGTGGGATGTTCCTGGTTGAAGTCAAATCCAGTACATGTGAGTGGATGAGGTGGTAAGGGATGTCTGGGCAATGGGTCCAGTGATAGGAGGGAAATGTATGGCTTAAAAGTGGGTGCCTCTGAAGAGGGTGAGTTGCACCTTATTATAGATGCAAATGTTTCCAATCCCATTCATGCCTTTTATATTTTATTCTTTATTGTTTTTTTCTTTCAAGAGACTAATTGGGGGACATTTCCCTGGCATGGTGACCAGTGGTGGAAATGTTACCCAAAAGTAGCTCATGGAAATGAGAAGGTTGGCTCGTGATGAGACCCCCTTTCTCTTGGCTATGACACCAAGAGACACTACCTTGGTGTGGTGACCATTTGAATAGTAGTGCCATACCGCTACATGCCCATGGACCTAATAGGTTGGCTCGTGATGAGACCCCCTATCTCCCAACTAGGTCTTGTTTTATTATTTTTTTATGGGTCCCTTTGTTTCTTCCTGAGAAGCATTTTATTGCTTTCTCGAGGATCCTTGGGTGAAGCATATGAAGGTTTCATTTTTCTTGGATTTTATATTTTACCATCTACTTTTACCCTATGAGCATTTATCCCCTTCTTCCCACAAGGTAAGATACAACCCTTTGATAATTTGGCCAACCCAATTCCCAGACCATTGTATGGGATGAATGAGTGGGAGAAAATATGAAAAGTGGTAAGTATGGTGGGAACGGATTATGACATTTCATGAATCCCCCCAGTGGAACTCAAACCCTATGGGTACTAACTTACTAGGGAAAAAATTCATTCCCCCCAAGTGTGGTCAAGTGGAAATTCATAAGGTCTGAGCACACGTTAGAAGCAAAAAGAATTAAATGCACATATTCAAATGTTTTGAGAATCAGAGTGACACATACCATGATACCCAGAATCATTACCTCATGGAGCAAGACCTATCTCTTTTGCAGGACCAGGCCGATGTGATGGATGTTTTTTTTGTTGAAAAAGTGGAGGTGTTGAAGAAGAATAAAGGATGGGCCCTCCAAGGACATGCTCAAGTTGATATGGATCTCGGTACTCCATGTCTAGGACCTGTGGGCCTCGAGACATAATATCCTTAGTTATCCCTAGGCTAGGGGATAACAGTACCAGGACCATTGTTTCCATAACCTTTGAGTTCTATTCAACCTATAATTGATTTGGAGGAGATTCCCGAAACTAGTATGAAATACAAAGGCTCATCAAGTTTATTGCAGGTTGTAAGAAACTATGTTGGTGATGTTATACAAAAAAAGGTTGATATAATTTAGGAAATTTGGGAGCTTTCCCAAAGTGTTTGATCTGGATTTATGATAAAAACAAAATTAATAACATATTGAATGCAATAACACAGAGATACGGAGAACAACAACAAATATCCAGTGAACAATAACTTCTATTGAATAAATAAAATAGATTGAAACTGTAAAAATGCAGAACTAAAAACAACTTTCTCGAATGGTTGTAGTTATCTCTGAGAAGAGATGTAGTTGCTACGCACATATGTCTGAGTAGAATATTTACAATGAGGCTCTAGATGTTGGATTACTGAGAGGGGAGGTGAATCGGTAATAGTGCAATTATAATCCTTTTTATCCAAATTGATCCAAGTGTTATATCAATGTAGTATTATTATCCAATAATGAACAATCACACACATACACAGTAAACCATTGTTTTACGTCAAACCCAAATCAGGAGAAAACCATGAAATGTTTTTTCTTATATGTCTTGAATAATTACATTCATTGGAAGCACCAACTTCATTTATTTTCCAACTGC
Organism: Picea engelmannii; assembly: GCA_009831015.1. Taxonomy (NCBI): domain Eukaryota; kingdom Viridiplantae; phylum Streptophyta; class Pinopsida; order Pinales; family Pinaceae; genus Picea; species Picea engelmannii. The sequence continues at coordinate 281,015 of ML819055.1, read as the reverse complement.
AACTGGAAGGAGGCTCCAACCCCCTAGTTTCTCAGGCTACAACCTGAGGGAAGCTGTCACACACACACTACGACATAGTAAAATTTTCGCCTTTTCTCGAGGGACAGAATCCCCGCAAATCCTATGGGGCATAGCACAGGCTAGCTCTCCCCTTTTTCCACCTCCATGTGATCATTGATCATGATCACATGCCAAACAATTAGGCACCTTTTCGCATTTCATGACTCAACGATATAAGCGGGTCGAGTCTTTCGACTCTGCAAACCCCGAAACACCAAAATGCCGAAAAAGGTTTCGATCAACAATTAGCCCCCTGAGCTATGCCTTGGTTTGTATGACCACTTCTCATAAGACCATAGTCTTATTCCATTCGGGACTTATCAATACGAGAACCGGACCTCTTGTCAAGGGGACCCCTGAATTCCCAATTTTTGATTTCCCGATGTGGCCTTTGTCACATTAGCCCTCCTCGCTGTGCCCTGATCCAGGTGACCACTCCTCATAAGACCTCCATCCTAAATCTTTCAAGATTTATGAATATGAGAGCCTGACCTTTTGTCGATGGGACTCTCAAATTCATGATTTCTGAAATCCTGATGGACTCTTCCTTTCGGTATTTTCCAAAAATCTTGGATTGTTGCCACGTGTCCACCCTCAGATGGATGGTCCTTGTCATTTCATGATTTTGTGACTTGCGACCCCCAGTGACAAAAATTTTTTATCAACTCGAATCCTCGGTATCCGAAATACTGATGGACTCTCGATCTTCGTCACGTGTCCTCCACGGATGGATGGTCCATATTGTTTCGGGACTTCCATCATGGGGTGTCTCGATCGCTTGTCCTCGAGACCTCTGAAATCCCAAAGTCTGAATCCCTGAAATGGGCAATCTCACGACACGTATCCTCCCTAGATCAGATGGTCCAGAACTATTTCGGGGCTTCCACCATGGAGTGTCCCGATCTCCTGTCCTCGAGACCTCCGAAATCCCGAAGTCCAAAATCCTTAGATGGGTGATCTCACGACACGTTGCCTCCCTTAATCGGATAGTCCAGATCTATTTCGGGACTTTCCTTGTGAATTTTCCTGACCTCTCGTCATCAGGACTTCCGAAATCCTGAAGTCCGAAACCCAGAGATGGTTGATCTTGCGACACGTGTCCTCCTCCTAGATGGATGGTTCATATCTATTTTGGGACTTTCATTTTGAAGTTTCTCGACCTCTCGTCATCAGGACTTCCAAAATCCTGAAGTCTGAAACGCCGATACCAACTCCTCTTTCATGACTTTCACCTCTATTCACGAGGGATTAACCCTCATGCATCTCCTAGCAGATCCAACGAGTGTCAGGTTTTCTAACTAAGATCTGGTGGTTCAGATCTATCCCACACTATGCACTCTCCCACAAATCTATCTTAGGACTTTCATTGTGAAGTTTCCTGACCTGTCGTCATCAGAGCTTTCAAAATCATGAAGTATGAAACCCCAATACCAACTCCTCTTTTGGGACTTTTTCCTTTGTTCACAAGGGCTTAACCCTCATGCATCTCCTGAAAAATCCAACGACTATTGGGTTTTCTAACTAAGATCTGACGGTTAAGATTTGTCCCACGTTGTGCACTATCCTGCAGATCTATTTCGGGACTTTCATTGTGAAGTTTCCCGAGCTCTCGTCATCAGGACTTCCAAAATACCAAAGTCTGAAACCCCGATACCAACTCCTCTTTCAAGACTTTCACCTCTGTTCACAAGGGCTTAACCCTCATGCATACCTTGACAAATCCAACGGCTGTCGGGTTTTCTAACTAAGATCTGACGGTTCAGATCTGTCCCATGTTGTGCACTCTCCTGCTGCTCCCTGAACATGAGAAAAACCAATGATCCAGATACTCCCACGGACCTTGGGGATCTATGGTCCTAATTTATTTACTACTCACAAAGATAAAGGAAAAGGGTTAAGGCATTTAACACCCTCGTTTCTTCCTCCAATCTAACAGTCGTGAATGACCGCAGATCTTCCAATAGGATCTCATCCATCAATCGATACTTATCCCTATTCTACCATTTTGGGATTTCAAGAGGATCATTCTTCCTCGTACAGGGTTGCTAAGACTTGCACCTTCAAATCCTTTTCTAGGTTCTTGGTGAGCTTTCCAAGAAGGGTGTCCCTATGGGGGGATCTATCCAGGGTATTACCTGAGATGGATAAGGGTATAGATTTCCCGAGAATAGACTTTGAAGTCTGAATTAATTCAATATGCATATATACATATAAATCTATCTATAAACATAATCCATACGTGGCACTTCCAATGAAAGAATGCAACCACCATTTCCGAATTAAAACACCACACAGGCGGTCTTATACTCAAACCATTCATAAATTTGCACAGACTATGAGCATACATGTCAGCATTTAAATTTCAAGATGCAAGATGTAAAACACTTATCATAAATAACACTAGATATGATTGCAACTGCTGAGAGGGGTGCTCATTTCCACCCAACCATAGGCTCAACGACTCCCAACAAATTTACCACTAGCCACCCCCGAGCTGAGACCACAATGCTATGAGATTGCGTCTCTGTTTTCCAGTGACCGAGAATGAAGGTTACTCTCCTTATTCTCTGCTATCACTCACTTTGTATTTTTCCAGAGTTCTCCTCTTCCTCTTTCCCTCACATCTACCCCCTTGATCACACACTCTTCCTGCCTTTTCTCCTTTCGACGAGGTTTCGTGTGGAATGATATTCCTCGCGGTGGTTAGGTCTGAGGACTCTACAGATGGGAGGTTCACCCCCATCCCTCATTACTCATGAGGATCCCTTTTACCTACCAACCTGGTGAGTCATTTAATTCGGGGCCAGCGAGATGCTCTTGGTTCTTCGGGCCAGTGAAGTCCAAATATGGTATCGGTTTCAGTGGAAGTTACCGCCACCATTCCAGGTGCTTTCCACCACCTTTCTCCAACCATCGTGGTCTCTTTTTTAGCATATCCCCTCTCAACAGTCATGCAATATATATTCATAATATTATTCACATTCATCAACCTTTTTCACAAGGTCCATTCACATCACACATTCACATTTCTGAGTTTGCCACAATACTTGGCCAGTATAGTTATTTTTACAGACTGGGGGAAATAGGGTGTTACAATTCCCTCCTCCTTAAAGGAACATCGTCCTTGATGTTATATCTATCAACTTGACATGCATGTACAGGTGTAAACAAAATCAGATATGCATGTTTCATGGCATCCTCCATTTCCCATGTAGCCTCATCTAGGCCAAAATGTTTCCACTGCACCTTGACCTATGCAATGGTTCAGTTCTAGAGCGGGGTTTCCTTTCTATCTAGTATGCATTGGGGTTCTGGTAGAAATTGTCCCTCCGGTTACACCCAAATCACAGACCAATCAATTATATGGTTAACATCATGTACATATTTATTCAATAATGAGACATGGAAAACATTATGTTCTTTGACTATGGGAGGAAGTGCTAGCCTATAGGCTACAGGTCCAACTCTATCTAGAACCTCAACGGATCCACAATACTGAGGTCCCAACTTGGAACAAGCTCCCATTTTCAGAGAACTCTTCCTAGGTCTAACTCTGAGATATACATGATCTCCCACTTTGAACTCTCTTGGAGTTCTCTTTTGGTCAACATAACTTTTTTGTCGGTTCTGAGCAACCTTCAGGTTTTGTCTTATCTGAGTCACCTTTTGTTCCATTTCTTTCAACATGTCGGGTCCAAAATAAATCCTGTTTATGGGATTACTCCAGCTGACTGGAGTGTTACATGGTCTACCATAGAGGACTTCAAAGGGACTCATCTTTAAGGATGCTTGGTAGCTATTTTTGTAGGCGAATTCTGCCAGTGGCAGGTAGTCTTCCCACTTCTTGGGTTGATGCATTACATGCATTCTTAGCATGTATTCAAGTATTTGGTTCATTTTTTCTATCTGTCTGTCGGTTTGAGGGTGATAGGTGGTGTTAAACAACAATTTGGTCTCTAAACCAGCCATCAGTGATTTCCAAAAGTTAGAAGTAAATTTCATGTCTCTGTCAGACATGATCTCTTTCGGCATACCATGTAGTCTAAATATCTCCTTCATGAATACCTGGGTGATATCGATTTCTTTACAAGTTGATTTGACAGGGATGAAATGAGCAGACTTGCTCAATTTATCCACCACTACCATAATGGCATCGCTTTGTTTGGTCGATGTTGGTAATCCAATGATGAAATCCATGGAGATGGTTTCCCATTTACATTCTGGGATTGGTAAAGGTTGCAATAACCCTACTGGGTGTTGGTGTTCTGCTTTAACCTGTTGTAACTCTATGCATTTGGCCAAGTACTCATCTATGTCTTTCTTCATTCCAAGCCAATAGAATTGTTTCTTGGTGGCCGTGATCATCTTCTTGTATCTTGGATGACCATAATAGGGTATTTTATGTAGTTCATCCAGTATGAACCTCTTCAATTCGTCACAATTTGGAATATAAAATCTACTTTTGTAAGTGAGCAGACCTCCTTCGGTCATCTGGTAGCCTTCATATTTTACTTTGGCATGTTTTTGTTGTAGGTACATGGTCACAGTCTAGACGAAGGGATATGTTTCTTGTGCATTTGTGATTCTTTCCTTGACATCTATCTCATAGGTGCTCACCACTGCCAGATGAATTGATTTCATACTTCTGCTAAGGGAATCAGCCTCCCTATTTTCCTTTCCTTTAATGTATTTGATTTCGAAATCAAACTCGCTAAGGAGGGCCATCCACCTAGCTTGTCTAGCATTGAGATTTGGTTGATAAAACAGGTATTACAATCCACAATGATCTGTCATAAGTACAAATTTTCTTCCCGGGAGGTAATGCCTCCACATTTTCAAGCCATGCACTATGGCAGCCAGCTCTAGATCATGGGTCACATAGTTGACTTCATGCTCGTTCAATTTTCAGGATTCATAGCAGATCACACTTCCTTCATGCATAAGGACTCCTCCGAGCCCTTCCTTACAGGCATCTGTGCACACGAGGAAGTCAAATTCTGGATCGATGATCTTCAGCATGGGTGCATGGGTCAGTAAATGTTTCAGGGTTTGAAATCTTTCTTCACATTTCTGTTTCCATAGGAATTGTGTCCCCTTATTCTAGAGGGCAGTGATTGGACAACCAATCTTGGAGAATCCTTTTATAAATATCCTATAGTATCCTACTAATCCCATAAAGGATCTAATGTCCGAAACATCCTTTGGGGTAGGCCATTCCATGATAGACCTGATTTGTTAGGGTCTACCACTACTCCTTCTTCAGAGAGAACATGGCCTAAGTAATGTATTTGCTTTTGGAAGAATTCACATTTGTTGAATTTGGCATAGAGTTGATGTTCTCTTAGCACTTGTAGCACAAGTCTAAGATGATCTTCATGCTCTTTTCTGTTCTTGGAGTAAATTAATATATCGTCAATAAAAACAAGCACAAATTTGTCTAGGAATTTGCTGAGTACATTGTTCATCAAGAACATAAAAGTGGTAGGGGCACTGGTCAACCCAAATGGCACTACCATGAACTCATAGTGACCATACCTCATCTGGAAGGCAGTTTTATGGATGTCTTCACCCTTGATTTGGACTTGATGGTATCCCGACCTCAAATCAATCTTTGAGAAAATAGATGCACCCCCCAATTGATCGAATAGGTCATCGATCCTGGGCAAGGGGTACTTGTTCTTTATGGTTACCTTATTGAGTTGCCTATAATCTATATATAGTCTAAGGGTATCGTCCTTCTTTTTCACGAACAGGACTGGTGCTCCCCATGGAGACACAGTGGTTCAAATATAGCCCTTATTGATCATTTATTTTAATTGCAACTTGAGTTCAACTAAATTGGGTGTACTCATCCGGTAGGGTGTCCTAGACACTGGCACCGCTCCTGGTGCAAGTTCTATCGAGAAGTCTATGTCCCTTCTCAGAGGTAGACTCGGTACCTCTTCCGAAAACACATCTCTGTATTCTCTCAGGATAGGGTGATCTTCAGAGCTTGGTTTGTCACCTTAGATTGTTTTCAACACCTGTATTGCATATAGGGGACATCACTTTCGACAATACTTTCTCATTTGCAGAGATGATATTTGTCTCTCCAAGACAAGTTTTCAGATCCCTTGAAGGGTTATCTTTTCCCCTTCTTTACTTACACATTCTAAGGTTTTATGGTAACAATCCAATCTAGCTTTATGAGCAGCTAGCCAGTCCATACCAATCAACCGATCATACGATCCCAGGGGTAATAAGTTAAGGGTTTTTTGGGTGGGGAATCTACCCAACATCAATTGGTCGGCTGGTATAACCTCTTCTACCCTTCTTTTGGTGCCAGTGGCTAACTGTACCAACCATGGCTTGGTATGTTTTTGTGGATGTATTTTACACTTATCAACAGCTTTAGGGGCTATATAACTCAAATTTGAACAAGGGTCAATTAAAATAGACACTATATGGTTGGAAATCATACCTTCTATTTCCACTATTGAAGCTTGGTGGTCAGCTTGGTTATTATCCAAGGCTGCATAAATTTGTGGCACACTCCTAGCCACATCATTGATGGTGGTAGTTTCTTGGATGTTATAAATCCTCCGACTATTTTTTTGTCGGTGTGGACAGTCTCTCAATAGATGTTCTTCTCCGCAACCCCAACATTTCAAAGGTTCTCTCTTTCGGTTATCAGTCTTCACTGATATGGGTCCAAAAGTTTTATTTCCGCTCAAGGAGGGAAAATTTTGTTGGTGCATACTCTGGGATGGGAAGCTCATTCTTGGTTTCTTCTTATAGTTCTTAAATCCTGGGGATTTAATTCCATTTTTCTGAAATCTTGAACTATTATTCTGTTTCCATCCTTTGTGAGGTTCTGCTCAATGCCCAAACTGTTCATGACAATAGGTTGCCTTTTGAATAGTGCCTTCTAGAGTCTTTGGCTCATCAAATTCAATTCTATTCCGATAGTCCTTAGGTAGTCCACTGATGAAGTGTTGCACCTTTGCCTTTTCCACCTTGATATAGGGTACATACCTCAACAAATCGAGGAATTTGTTGACATATTCTTCTATAGTGAGTTGTCCCAATTTGAGTTCATAAAACTCTTTAGTCTTTTAGTTGAAATATTTTTCCGATAGATACTTCTTCTGAAAGTATTTCTCAAACCATTCCCAATATAGGTCCTCTTCACGAACCCCTTTCACATTCTTAAGGTCTTCCCACCAAATGGAAGCCTTTCCGTTCAAGTTGAAGGTGGCCACTTGGGCCTTCATATCTTTTGAAAAGTCATGGCCTCTGAAATACTTCTTTAGTCCAAGCAGCCAAGCCTCTACTTCCTCTCCCTTCTTTATTTCACCGTCGAAGGAGGGTGTTTTTTCTTTTCTGAATTCTTCGAATTTACGACCTTTGGAAGACTTTTTCTTCTTCTGTTTCCTTCAGGAATAGGAACTGGTTCTGCAGCTAGAAGAGCCCTCTGAATCGCCAGCTTCCTTCTTAGAGGAATCATTTGATGCTTGTCCTTTACCTATGGGGTGGACCTTTTTCGAGGTTCTCCTCTCAGTGTGGCCACTGATCTGACCATGTTTCTGAGTTTCAGGTTCATGCTGCATTTGTCTTTGTAGATCGGATAAACTCTGCAGTAAAATTGCATTAATTTCTATTTTCTTTTCTTGTTCTTTCATCATCCTTTCATTGTCATCCTTGAAGCTTTGTAATTCGACCATGAGACTCCTCACAGTCTCGGCTAGATATGGAGGGGTCCCTACTGCCCTCCTTTCATCAGACTCTTAGTCTCTATTGTGGGAGCCCTCTCCCACTTCATGCTGAGTCTCCATACTATGCGTTGATAATTTCCCACGATTGATCTTCCGCTTGTGTGAAAAAAGGGAAAAACGTTGGTTGTTAGTCAATATTTATATTTATTTATAACCAGTACATAATTCATATTTTCACATGTACACACACAATAGGGGTTTTTAATTCTTAACTTCATCTTTTGATTAGGACGGTTAAAACAGGGGGTTACTCTTTTTAAGAGTGTTTCAAATGGATCTTCTACGCAACTCGTTCATGAGCCCAAGTAGGCCGAGTGTTGTAACCATGCTCTGATACCAATTTGGCACACACCCACTACGACATAGTAATTTTTTCACCTTTTCTCAAGGGATAGAATCCTTGAAATCCTACCAGTCTTAGCACATGCTAGCTCTCCCCTTTTTCCACCTCCATGTGATTGTTGATCATGATCACAGGCCAAACAACTAGGTGCCTTTTCACATTTCATGACTCAGCAATATAAGCTGGTCGAGTCTTTCGACTCTGCAAACCATGAAACACCAAAATGATAAAAAAGGCTTCGATCAACAATTAGCCCCCTGGGCTATGCCTTGGTCCGTATGACCACTTCTCATAAGACCACAGTCTTATTCCCTTGGGGACTTATCAATATGAGAGCCTGACCTCTTGTCAACGAGACTCCCGAATTCACAATTTTTGATTTCCCTATGTGGCCATTGTCACATTAGCCCTCCTGGCTATGCCCATATCCAGGTGACCACTCCTCATAAGACCTCCATCCTATTTCTTTCGGGATTTATGAATACGAGAGCCTGACCTCTTGTCAACGGGACTCCTGAATTCCCGATTTCCAAAATCCTGACGTGGCCTTTGTCACATTAGCCCTCCTGGATATGCCCTGGTCCAAGTGACCACTCCTCATAAGACCTCTGTCCTATTTCTTTCGGGATTTATGAATACGAGAGCCTGACCTTTTGTCAACGAGACTCCTGAATTCTCGATTTTCAAAATCTCGATGGACTCTTCCTTTCGGGATTTTTTTGAAATCTTGGATTGCTGCCACTTGTACTCCCTTAGATGGATGGTCCTCGTCATTTTGTGATTTTGTGACTTGCAACCCCGAGTGACACAAATCCTCTGTTAACTCGAATCTTCGGTATCTGAAATACCGATGGAATCACGATCTCCACCACGTGTCCTCCACGGATGGATGGTCTACATTGTTTTAGGAATTCCATCATGGAGTGTCTTGATCTCTTGTCCTCAAGACCTCTGAAATCTCAAAGTCTGAATCCTCGAAATGGGAAATCTTGTGACACGTATCCTCCCTAGATCAGATGGTCCAAAACTATTTCGGGACATCCACCATGGAGTGTCTCGATCTCCTATCCTCGAGACCTCCAAAATCGTGAAGTCTAAAATCTCGATATGGGTGATATCGTGACACATGTCCTCGTCCTAGATGGATAGCTCAGATCTATTTCAGAACTTTCATTTTGAAGTTTCCCGATCTCTCATCATCAGGACTTCCAAAATCCCGATGTCTGAAATCCCGAGATGGTTGATCTCGCAACACCTATCCTCCTCTTGGATGGACAACTCAGATCTATTTCAGGACTTTCATTGTGAAGTTTCCCGACCTCTCGTCATTAGGACTTCTAAAATCCCAAAGTACAAAACCCTAATACCAAGTCCTCTTTCGGGACTTTCGCCTCTATTCACGAGGGATTAACCCTCATGCATCTCCTGACAGATCCAACAACTGTCGGGTTTTCTAACTAATATCTAATGGTTCAGATATTTCCCGCACTGTGCACTCTCCTGCTACTCCCTGGATGTGATAAAAAAACCAACGGTCTAGATACTCCCATGGACCTTGGGGATCTACGGTCCCGATTTATTCGCTACTCACGAAGATAAAGGAAAAGGGTTAAGGCATTTAACGCCCTCGTTTCTTCCTCCAATATAACGATCTTGAATGATCATAGATCTTCTGATAAGATCTCATCCGTCAATCGATACTTATCCCTACGCTGCTATTTCGGGATTTCATGGATTGGGGTTTTGGGAATTGTGAGTGTGAGAGGACTTGCACTTAGATACCCTGGGTGCCGAAATGCTGAAATGTTGGGATTTTAAGAGGATCATTCTTCCTCGTATAGGGTTACTAATACTTGTTCCTTCAAATCCTTTTCTATGTTCTTGGTGAGCTTTCCAAGAAGGGTGTCTCTATGGGGAGATCTATCCAGGGTATTACCTGAGATGGATAAGGGTATAGATTTCTCGAGAACAGACTTGAAGTCTGAATTAATTCAATATGCGTATATACATATAAATTTATCTATAAACATAATCCATGCATGGTCCTTCCAATAAAAGCATGCAACCACCATTTCTGAATCAAAACACCACATAGGCAGTCTTATACTCAAACCATTCATAAATTTGCACAGACTATGAGCATACATGTCAGCATATAAATTTCAAGATGAAAGATGTAAAAAACTTATCAGAAATAACACCAGATGTGATTGCAACTGATGAGAGGGGTGCTCATTTCCACCCAACCGTAGGCTCAGGGACTCCCAACATATTTACCACTAGCCACCCGCGAGCTGAGACCATGATGCTTCGAGACTACGTCTATGTTTTCCAGTGACCGAGAACAAAGGTTACTCTCCTTCTTCTCTGCTATCACCCACTCTGTATTTTTCCAGAGTTCTTTTTCCTTCTCCTCTTCCCCTCACATCTACCCCCTTGATCACACACTCTTCTTGCCTTTTCTCCTTTCGGTGAGGTTGTGTGTGGCATGATCTTCCTCATGGTGGTCAGGTCTGAGGACTCTATGGATGGGCGATTCACCCCCATCCCTCATTACTCATGAGGAGCCATTTACCTACCAACCTGGCGAGTCATTTAATTTGGGGCCAATGAGCCGCTCTTGATTCTCTGGGCCAGTGAAATCCAAATACGGTATTGGTTTCGGTGGAAGTTAACACCACCATTCTAGGTGCCTTCCACCACCTTTCTCCAGCCATAGTGGTCTCTTTTTCAGCACATCCCCTCTCAACAATCCTGCAATATATATTCATAATATTATTCACATTCATCGACCTTTTTCACAAGGTCCATTCACATCACACATTCACATTTATGAGTTTGCCACAATACTTGGCCAGTATAGTTATTTTTATAGACTGGGGGAAACAGGGTGTTACAGAAGTTCTTGCAGTTGTACTGACCAATTTTCCTGAACCTTCTCTTCTTATCTCACACTTTTGTGAATTGAAAGTAACTTTATGACCTTGGTCACACATTTGACTCACACTTAGAAGATTATGTTTCATATCTTCTACCAGTAGAACATTTTGTGCATTTTCATTCTTGTTCCCAATTCAGATTGTTCCTTCTCCAATGATTTTGGTTGAATTATCATTTTCGAATGAGACTAATCCATTTCTTTCCTTTCGCAATGTAATAAATTTGTCTCTATCACCTGTCATGTCTTTTGAATACCCATTGTCAACATACCAACCATGTTTCTTTTGCTTATCTTGTAGAGCAACTGTGTATTCTTCATTGCTATATTGATTTTTCTTTCTTATCCATGTTGTTTTCTGAGGTTCTTGTCTGTGACTGTTGTTATTCTGTTTAGGTTCTTTAGGAGGGACTGTCATTCTGCAATCTTTGGCCATGTGTCCAAAATAGTTAAATTTGTAACATTCCACTTCAGTGCTCAAAGATTCAAACCTATTGTATATTCTTCTTTGTGTTTCAGTAGGTCTTATTGAATAACCCCTTTGTGTATGACTCTCAAATTTTTTATCGTTCCTGTTATTAGCTCTGCAATTTACAACTTTATGTCCAAAATTAATACATGCATAACATAAACCAAAAAATATAGATTGATACCTGGGAGTTGAAAATCTTCTGAAAGAAGGTGCTCTTATGAATCCTTCTTCTTATTGAGACCTATATGTTCGTTGTTGATTC
>ML819055.1:251590-266307 GCA_009831015.1 Picea engelmannii | reverse complement strand
TGTAAAACATTTTCCGACATTCTCCCCCTTTGGCATTGATGGCAACCACTGTAGCTTTCCTGTAGCATCCTTGAAATCACATCCTAAAATTACCACACTTTCTCCCCCTTTGACATCAATGTCAAAGAAGAAACATGCTCCCCTTGAGCTGTTGCAGTACATACTCCCCCTGTCAACTAGGAGCATATTAGAAATACACTAGATATGTAATAAGTATTCCCCCTGACAAGGTGAATAGATTAGACAATGATCACTGTACATATTGGAGTACATACTCCCCCTGAGGTAGCAATGATCACTTTTGTTACTCCTCCCTCAGAGTTGTTGATCCAACGATCACTGTTGTTGCTCCTCCTGAGCTTACTTTGTTACTATTTTGCCATCGATGCATACTCTGATCTTGCCATCAATGAAAATAATAACCTGCCTGTAAAACATTTTCCGACATTCTCCCCCTTTGGCATTGATGGCAACCACTGTAGCTTTCCTGTAGCATCCTTGAAATCACATCCTAAAATTACCACACTTTCTCCCCCTTTGACATCAATGTCAAAGAAGAAACATGCTCCCCCTGAGCTGTTGCAGTACATACTCCCCCTGTCAACTAGGAGCATATTAGAAATACACTAGATATGTAATAAGTATTCCCCCTGACAAGGTGAACAGATTAGACAAAAGAAATTATAACCCCCAATTTTTTACGAAGATATCCAAAAGGGGTTGCTGCTAATTGTTTAGTAAATATATCTGCAATTTGTTCTATAGAAGGAATATAATTCAGTTGAACAATTTTGTTTGTAACTTGTTCTCTGAGGAAATGGTATTTTATTTGGATATGCTTAGTCTTGGAATGAAGAACATGATTCTTAGAGACACTAATAGCACTGGTGTTATCACAGTGAATTGGAATGGGATCCGTGTAAATTACCTTCAAATTTGCAAGTGCTTGAATCATCCACAATATTTGTGTACAACAAGTAGCAACAACAATGCATTCTGACTATGTAGTTGATAATGAAATGGATCCTTGCTTTTTGCTGAGCCATGCTACTAATGAATCACCCAAAAAGAATGCTCCTCCACTAGTACTTTTTCTCTCATCAGCATAGTTTGCCCAATCTGCATCTGAATAAGCAGTTAACTGAAAATTTTGATTTTTGGGATACCACGGACCATAAGTCATTGTTCCCTTCAAGTATTTGAATATCCTTGTGACAACTACCAAATGACTTTGTTTAGGTGCTGACTGATAACGACCTACCATTCCAACAACTTGCATTATATTAGGTCATGATGTTGTGATGTACATAAGACTTCCTATCATAGAGCGATATGACCTTTGATCAACATCAGGTGAAATATCATCTTTACTCAGCTTGCAACCAACCACCATAGGTGTACTAACAGGAGAGGAATCCTCCATCTGAAATTTCTTTAACATCTCTTTCAAATATTTTTCTTGAGATATAAAAATTCCTGCAAAACTCTGTTTTACTTGTAAGCCAAGAAAATATGACAGTTCTCCTATCATGGACATCTCAAAATCTGTTTGCATAGAGTTATCAAACCATTGGAAAGATGATTCATTAGTACTACCAAAAATAATATCATCTACATAAACCAAAACAACTAGTAAATAATCACCCTCAGACTTAATGTAGAGATTGTTGTCAACAATACCTTTCTTGAACTCTTTGTCATGTAAGAATTTGTCCAGTCTATAATACCAAGCTCGTGGTGTTTGTTTCAGTCCATATAAGGCCTTCTTCAACTTGAAAACATAATTAGGATTATCTGTCAATGAGAATCCTTCAGGTTGCTCCATATATACTTCTTCCTCTAAATCTCCATTTAGGAACGTTGATTTAACATCCATCTGATACACTTTAAAGTTCTTATGGCATGAATATGCAAGGAACATTTTGATGGCTTCCAATCTTGCCACTGGTGCAAAATTTTCATGAAAGTCCTGACCTTCAACTTGTGCATACCCTTTACAGACCAATCTGGCTTTATTTCTAACAACTTGTCCTTTTTCATTCATTTTATTTTTGAACACCCATTTGGAACCTATTACATTCTTATCTTCAGGTCTAGGGACAAGCTCCCAAGTATTTTTCTTCTCAATCTGAGCTAGTTCTTCATTCGTAGCTCTAATCCAATCATCATTCTTGTTGGCTTCATAAATTTTTTTAGGTTCAGTCAAAGATAAAAAAACAACATGAGATTGTTTTGAGTCTTTAATCAATTTTCTTCTTGTCTGAACTCCTTTATTCATGTCTCCAATTATCTGATTTTCAGGATGATTATTTCTAACAATTCTAAGAGGTGAGTTTGTTTCTTTCTGTTGATTTATGTTAGCCTGAGTATTTGTATCTTCATCTGATTTAGTTTCTTCTCTTTCTAATCCTTGGACCTGTTCATCTTCATCTTCAATTATATCCTTTGTTCTTGGTTCAACACTGCTTACATTTTTGACCGAGATTTCTTCATCAACTTTTATGTCTATACAATCGACTAGTTTGTGCAACCTCTTATTGTAACATCTATACCCTTTACTGTTTGTAGCAAAACCCATGAAGATACCTTCATCAACCCTGTCATCATATTTGCTAATATTTTTATCATTGTTTTTGATATAACATTTACTCCCAAAGATTTTAAAATTCTTAATTGAAGCAGGTCTTCCAAACCATAGTTCATAAGGAGTCTTGTCATTGTGTGGCCTGAGATGAACTTTGTTAAGGATATGTACAATTGTATGAATTTCTTCCACCCAATATGTCTGAGATATGTTCCTTTCATTCATCATTGATCTTTCCATTTGTTGTACTGATCTATTCTACCTCTCAACAACTCCATTTTGTTGTGGAGTCCTTGGAATTGTGTACTCTCTTTTGATCCCATGTTTATCACAAAAATATTTGAAGTTACATGAACTAAACTCTCCTCCTCTATCAGACCTTACTTCCTTTAATCTTTTTCCTGTTTGATTCTCAGTCAGAGCCTTAAACACTTTGAATTTTTCAAATGCTTCATATTTTTCTTTCAAAAAGGAAACCTAAGTTAGTCTAGAATAGTCATCAATAATCAACATAAAGTAATTTTCTTTTCCTGTACCTTCTTTCCTTGATGGTCCACATAGATCCATATGTACTAATTGGAGAGGTTTTTCTATTGAAGGAAATTTTTTAGATTTGAATTGAGTGCGAGTAAGCTTTCCTATCTGATAGGGTTTACAAACAGAGTCATATGGCTTTGATATCTTCGGAAGATCTTTTACTGCCCCATTGTTTCTGAGTTTGATTATGTGATCAAAATTTAGGTGACCAAGTCTCCTATGACATAGCCAACTTTCATCATATTTTCTTAAGTGGTATTCTTCTTTTTCTTCTTTTAATACATAGACATTGTTTTTTGTTCTTATACCTTTTGCAACTAGTTGTTCTGAATCCATAGATTTTATTCTACATTCTTTAGAGGTAAAAATGACTTCACACACTTGGTCACAGACTTGAATGACACTAAGCAGATTATGTTTCTAACCTTCTACAAACAGCACATCCTGAGCTTTCCTTTTTCCATTACTCAAACTTGCAATTCCTTTACCTTTTATCTTTCCTAGTGCATCATTTCCAAAAGTTACATTCTATGATTTGCTATCACTTAGAGTTAGAAACTTACTTTTGTCTCCAGTCATGTGTTTGGAGCATCCATTGTCAATATATCAGGGATTCTTTTGTCTTTGGGTTGATAGCACTAGTCCACACTTGTCAACTACTTTATTCTTCCAAACTTTGACATTTTCAATAGTGGGGATCAAATCTGACTTGTAATTCTTTAAGTGGCAGTCTACAGCTTTATGTCCATAATTATTGTAGTTGTAACATTCTAGTTCACAGAATAATAGATCATAGTGATTATTATGCTCATAATTGTTGTTGTGTTTCACTTGTGTCCTTTTCCTATTCATCACATGATTTATAGTCTGTGATTGTTTGTTGCTTGGTTGTCTCAATCTTTGCAGTGGCAGATAATTATTCCTTAAATGACTTGACTGCTCATATCTTAATTTTAAAGAACAATTTATCACTTTATGACCAAAATTAGAGCAGAAAAAACAACAACCATAGAAAAAACTTTTGTACCTTGAAAAAACTGTCTTCTTTGATGAGGTCGATTTCTTTCATGATGATAATCTTTCTGATCTAAGGATTCAGTTGTGTTTTTCCTTCCATTCCTTCTTGGTGGTTGATCTTTCTTTGTTTCTGTAGAGTGAATGTTGTCAATGTTTGAAGATTTGTCAAACTTGATAGGTTTTGTATTACTTGGATGATCACTACTTGATCCTTCTTCATACCCCAACCCAACTTTCAACTTTGGGTTTATTTGCTGATTTAGAATGGAGGTTAATCCTTCTGAGGCTCTAATACTTGGCAGATTTTGGTGATACAATCTCTTACATTTCTCCATTTATTTTCCGGTTTTTACTATCTCTTCTTCTAAGGCTTCACACCTGGCTTTCTTCTCTGACAATTGTTGTTCAGTATGTCTTCTATTTTCTTTGCCTCTTCTAATTCCACTTTTAACAAAGGAAAGTCTTCATCAGGTTTTTTATTGTCTTTCTCAAACTGTGTCAACAATTGTTTTTGTTTTTTGTTCTTAATTCCGAGTCTATTAATTTCTTCCAGTGCATTGATCTGTTCTCCTTCTATATCAACCATAACTTCTTCATCATTATCATCACTACCTGTGCTTTTATTATCATAATCCTCTTTGGCCATAAGCATGAAGTCATTTACCTTATCTTCACAGGAAGAGTCACTGTTGGTGTCTTATGAGGAATTGTCATTATTTGCAGCCAAGCTTTTCTTCTTACTATATTCCTTGAATTGGTACTTCTTTTCATCATCAGAGTTCTGGTCCTTTTTCTAATGGGGGCACTTAGATGAAAAATGACCTATCTTACCACAATTAAAGCATTTGAAGGGCAACTTGCCTTGATATTTTCTTGATCCTTTCTTTAACCTTCTCACAAATTTTGCCTCAATATCATCTAATTCTGAATCAATATTCTTGTCTATTTTAAATGATGCTTCTCTAGTAATGGATTTATCTTTGCTAATTCTCATTTCATATGTAGTTAAAGTTCCTAGAAGTTGATCAATGGACAGAGTTTTAAGATCATTTAATTCTTCTATTGCAGAGACTTTTGGATTAAATTTATCAGGCAGAGATCTTCAAATCTTCTGAACTAAGAGTGATTCTTTAAACTTCTCACCAAGACCCTTCATGGCATTCACAAGTTCTTCAACTCGTAAAAAATACTTGCTAACTTTTTCATCTTCATTCATCTTTAGTTGTTCAAATTTCAACTTAAATGTTTGAAGTTTAGCATCTTTTACTTTCTCATTTCCTTCATAGCTACTAATAAGTTTATCCCACATTTCTTTGGAAGTTTGAAGGTGCATCACCTTTACAAATTCATCTTCTACAAATCCATTCAATATAGCATTCATTCCCTTAGCATTAAAGCTAAATTCTAACTTATCATCCTTGGAAGCTAGCACAACAGGCTTTATGTATCCAATCTCTACTACATCCCAAACATCAGCACCTAAGGCCATTAGATATGTTCTCATTCTAATCTTCCAAAAAGAAAAAATTGTTCCAACAAACAGAGGAGGCTTACTGGTTGAAGTCCCTTCATGACTTGTCTTGTTTAAGCTTACAGATCTACCTTTGAATAAAAGGAACCTGCTCTGATACCAGTTGTTGGAATTACTAAGACAGCTGAGAGGGGGGGGGTGAATCAGTTGTTACTTGGCTTAAACAATATTAACAATATTAGATCATTTTTAATCTTTCATCAAGTGACCATTAATATTATATATCATATGAACAACATAAATGATGAGCATCAATCACACATAATATATACACAGAGACAAATTTGCATGAGAAAATCCATAAAGGGAGAAAACCTCTTCTTATTTGAAATGATAGGCAGTCTTTTAAGTTCTGTACATCATCTCTAATTGAGCACCAACTCAATGTGAGGCTACTACCTCTGTTTTACAAGCTCCAACTTGTTTGAGAGCACCAACTGTCTTATTTCTCAAGCACCGGCTAGAAGGAAGCACCAACTCCCTGATTGTTCTAGCACCAACTGGATGGAAGCACCAACTTCCAGTTACACAGGCACCAACCTGTATAATAGAGAACAAAAATTCTCCCTTGCACCACTCTGCCACCCTAGCTTTTTTGGCTGCAACCAGATGGAAGTTACAACTCCCTGTGTTCAAGCACCCACTTGAACCTCTGAGGAAAATATTCCTCCCTAGCACCTCCTGACCACCCTAATTATAAATAAATGATTGAATAACCAACAACACGGATAAATCGATTCGTACCACTTCTTCTCTGTTCTGTAAATATGGTCTACTTCTAATTGTTCTGCAATTCTTCTCTTCCTTTGTTTGTTCTGCAATTCTACTCTGCTTCAAGTCTATTCCCCATCTGTTACTCTTCTCTGAGTTTTATCTCACACTGCGCATATTTTTGGTCTCACACTGTGCATACTGTGATTTTCCCTTTCTTACAGTTTAATTCATTTTTTCATTCATAACAACCAAACACACACAGTCTATGTGTATTTCTTATATGCACCACCACCACTTCAGTTACACCTCAAATCTTCTTGGGAAAAAATTCCTCAGCAACTGAATCGCCAACCGATCAAGAATCATGAATCACTTATGCTAACTGAATCGTAACTGATTGATTAACTATGAAGTGAAAGAGTATCCCTATGATCATATTCAAATTCACTTGCACCGTTGGATTGAATCTGTAGGGTCTTGCATTTATTTCGCCATTTCGCATTTTGGCATTTCAACTTTCCTTGTGGTCAGAAAACTTGACGATCTATGTCACGGTCCCCAAAACTATGAAAACAAAAATTTAGCTATTAGTTCCTTTTGCAATTTCGCATTTCGAGATTTTGTGAACTTATGACCTTCATCGACCCTGATCGACGATCCACAATCTGGATGAATCGACAATCCAGATCTCATCGTGAATTCACATCTCGTGGTTCCTTAGATGGAGGTTCTTGTCACTCCAAGTCACGATAGGAAAAACTTTGAGATGGAACTTAGATCAATGATCTAGGCTTTTGGTGATCCGAAGGTCCTGATATTTTCATGATCTCACATCTCGTTGTTCCTTAGATGGAGATTCTTGTCACTCCAAGTCGCGATAGGCGAGACTCCGAGATGGAGCTTAGATCAACGGTCCAGGATTTTGGTGATCCAACGGTCCTAATATTTTTGTGATCTCGCATCTCACTATTCCTTAAATTGAGATTCTCATCACTCAAAGTCACGATAGGAAAGACTTGGAGATAGAGCTCAGATCAACGGTCCAGATCAAACCTTGAATTAACAACTAATATTGTTTCGCGATTTCACAAGTCTTCATTGTGTCTGAATCAGGATTTCAGGATTTTGTATTTCACGACTATGTGAGTTGAAGGGTTGAAGCATTTCATTCCTTTGACTTTCCAGTCAGAGAAATGATGATCTGTGTCCACGTTTCCTTCTTGAAGATGTACGGTCCTCCTTCTTTCGAGATTTTGTGAGCCCGCTTCACCTTGCACTTTAAAGATCGTGTGGATTCTCCTAGATCCTATGATGGTCGGTCCCCGTGCTCAAATCTAACACCCGAGATATTTCCTCCATTTCTATGCACTCTTATTTTCTACATTCAGATCTGACGGCCATTGGGAATTCAAAATTGTTGATCCAATGATCACTGTTACTTCTCCTCCCTCAGAATTGTTGATCCAACGATCACTGTTGTTTCTCCTCCCAAGATTACTTTGTTCCTATTTGGCCATCGATGCATACTCTGATCTTGCCATCAATGACAAGAATAACATGCCTATAAAACATTTTCCAATAGAGGAGTGTCCCTGTAATCTTCCTTGTATATCTTCCCATCCCCTTTGATTGTTTCTGCATAGATTTTTGGAGTTGTTTCTTGCTCTGTTGTTTTGGAGCTTGATCCCTTTTCTGTTTTATTGTATCCAAGTACAAACTTGTAAAGATGATATTTTTGATTGTTGATAATGTCATCCAGAACTTTTGAGCTATTCTTCATATTTTTCTTTTGAATATTCTTTCTTAGTGTGACAATCTCTGCTTCCAAGTTTCCAATGATCTTGTCATTCTCTTCTAGTTTTTCTTTGAGTGCTTCTTCAATTCTTTTATCTTCTTCTATTTGAAACTTCAATTTTGTGATCATTTGTTCTAGTTCTCGAGTGTCCTTTTTCTTGTCTAGTTCTTCTTGTAGTTTCTTGTTTTTCTACTTTTCTCTTCTGATAACTTCTATGGCAGACATTAATTCTTCTCGATAGTCAACTTCTACCTCTTCAATTTCGCCTTCGACTTCTTCATATCCTTCTTTGGCTTCATCATATTATTCTTCAGAGCCTTCTTTGTCAGAATCATTTAATGCCATGAATAGAATTGTTCTTGTCTCACTTTCATTGTTTTCATCTTCAATTGATGATGAGATGTCTTCTTTGATGCATAATCTTTTCTTGAAATATTTCTTTGTACTTCTTTTGCCTTTATATGTGTGTTTTCCTTTTGAGAAACTTTCATCATTTCTCTTTTTATTATGAGGACATTTGTTATCAAAATGACTAATACCATCACAATTAAAACAAATTAAAGGAATATTACCTCGATACCTACCGTTAGTTCCCTTGTTCAGTCTTTTGCGAAGTTGGCCACTTCTTCATCATCTTCCGAGACGTCACTGTTGTTGCTACATTATTCTTATTCCTTTTTATTTTGCTTTGATCTTTTGGATGCTTTGAAGGTTTCTTCTTCTACATCTGGATTTTCCTGTTCAGTTCTCATTTCATATGCAGTGAAGATTCCATGAAGTTAATTCATGCTTATTGAGTTTAGATACGATCTTTCTTCTAGTGCTGATACCTTAGGGTTGAATCTCATAATAAGAGATCTTAGTACCTTTTGAACAATTATAGATTCTTAGATTTCTTCTCCCAATCCTTTGATTGCATTTACTATTTCATCGACTCGTAAGAAGTAGGTTGTGATATCTTCATCTTTCTTCATTTTTAGTTGTTCGAACTGACCTCTGTAAGTTTGAAGCTTTGTTGCTTTGACTTTTGTATCTCCATAAATATTTTGAAGCTTGTCCCAAATATATTTAGCGGAATTACAGTGTGCAACTTTGGTGAATAGTGTATTACTGAGACCATTCAAAAGTGTATTTGTGGCTTTGGAATTATTCTCACTGAGTTTTACCACTTTTTCATTTGTTGGTGGAACTGTTGGTGTTGTGTATCCATCTACAATTGATTGCCAAACTTGAAATCCTTGTGCCTGTATATATGTCTTCATCCTTATGCTCCAAAAGGCATACTTTTGTCCATCAAACTATGGTATTCCATTTTTGTATAAGTTGGTACTCTCCATGATCTACCTTTCAGTGGTTAAAATGATTTCTGAAGGAACCTGCTCTGAAACCAATTGTTGGATTATTGAGAGGGGGAGTGAATCAGTAATAGTGCAAGTATAATCTTTTTTATCCAAATTGATCCAAGAGTTATATCAATGCAGTATTATTATCCAATAATGAGCAATAAGAAATAAACAATCACACACATACATAGTACACCAATGTTTTACATGGAAACCCAAATTGAGAGAAAACCACAGAATGCTTTTTCTTATATGTATTGAAGAATTATATTCATTGGAAGCACCAACTTCCTTTGTTTTCCAGCTGCAACTGGAAGGAGGCTCCAACCCCCTAGTTTCTCAGGATACAACCTGAGGGAAGCTCCAACTCCCCAATTCTCTGGCTACAAATAGAAGAAGGCTACAACCCCCTATGTTCTCTGGCTACAACCGAAAGGTGGATACAACCACCTGTCCTTGCCCCATCCAACCGCCTTGAAGTAGAAGTAAAATGATGGAACCACTATCAACCTATCACTATGAGATATATTGATGTACAATTGTATCAACCTATACCACTAACCTATATCCAATCTATACAACTTCCCTATAATCAATTTGTACCTGAACTGAACATGTATCTACAGAATTACAATAGATACATGACCTGTAGTGATGCAGCTTGCATATGTATGCACCTTATCTGTTATGCAGCTTGTGTATGCCTTCTCAAACTAGGGTTTCCTTTCACTTGAAAACTTCTGACCCTATGTAACTTATTTCACTATGATCTGTAACATGTCACTGTATCCAGACTGTAATTGTACCATGTGCATGCATCCTCATACATAACCTCTACTCAAGGAAAGTACGTCTCTCTCTAGTAATGTGCCATATAGGTATGTGTAATCATGAACAAGTATAATATCCCTCACATGATATTAGTCATCAACCCCTTTCTTATATTCAACTTATCAATACATCAATAAATACAATATCTCAACCATGTACCATAAAAAATCTTAGCCATATGCCAAGAAATACAAGATGTGCCTTAGCAAGAAGTATCAATGATAAATATACCATCATTGTATTTATGTATATCTGACTTATACAGAAGATCCCATGTAGCCACTAGTCTCTCTAGGGATAATTCTCAAATATCCATTGTCATTCCTCATGCATACATAAAAATCCAACTATTCATAGAAATAAGACATACCTTTTGAACCTATGGATGGATCTGATGTATCTGAGCACTCTAGACCTTCTTGGGAGCTTGATCTTAGAATCTAGAACCTTTGCACCTTCATCTTCTCAAGTTTCATGGCTTTATCAACATGTACTCACCCTATACACAACCATCCCGCATACGTACTCACCCTATACACAGACAACCCACATACATGTATGCACCCTATACACAACCAGCCCGCATACGTACGCACCCTATACAAAGCCAACCTGCATACATACACACCCTATACACAACCAACCCTCATATGTGTACTCACCCTATACACAAACAACCCATGTACGCCTCAAAAAATAGGGTTTTCTATGAATCCGAGAATTTCACCCTCAACCCTTCATGCTACCTCAAATGTTCTCCACTTCAGATGTATCCACAAGTGTTTACAAGAAGCTTTACACAAGAAAATATATATACAATATGTACAAGTGTGTTTTTATGAGTGAGCTTTGTCTCTTATTTATATCTTCATGTAGTGTTACACTTTCCTTATTTTAGGGCTTCTTCATTTAAAATAATTTCTTTTTGCAAATCACTTTGACTCTTGGGGGCTTCTATAAGACTCATGAGGGTTCTCCAACTTCATATGGTCATAACTCTCTAATCATGAGGAGTTATGTGATGTTACACATACCACTAGAAATTCCATGACAAGCACTATCCATCTATGATAGTTTCACTCACAAATTCATTGTCCTTCATCTAATTATTCCTCAAATAATAATGGGTTCACTCCCTCCACAAAGCATCTTTCCATGATTCCTTTCACCATAAGGGGAACACTTTGGAGTTCATCCATTTTTACTTCTTATCAACCATGACAAGACAATAATGAGTCATCTTTACATCAAACAATCTTGGGTCCATTACCCAAACCTTGTGCCATGGGGATTTATTCAAGGGTTGACATCAATGAAAACCAACCTTAATCAACACTAGAGGCCTTTTTAACATTACTCATGAATGCCAAAACCATAGACATCCAAAAACCTAACCCTAGGAGATGAAACGCCAAAAGTTGTGTGGGCCCCGATGGGTAAGTTGGTACCTCAACTTCTCAGGGTCATAACGTTTGTGTACGACCTATGTTTTAGGTGTGTGATAGCCCATTGGAAAGGTGTTTTTGATAAATACACATTATATCATCAAAAATTTACTTCATATATAGTTTGATTGTGGCAAGCCAAAAAAAAATATTGTTTAGGGCCCCAAAATGGACCTGGAAGAACAGAAAGATGTACTAACATGAAAAATTACAAAATAATCCAGTTCGGATACATGGTCGGCTACCAATATCCACCTAGATGTTTTCTAGGGATTCAATACAACCTCAAAAGTGTAGAAACTATAATTAAAAATAAGTGTCTCCATTACAAAGAAACATGTTGAACTGAAAACTGTCAAGATGAGCCAGTTGGAATTTGGAACAATTGGGTGGGAACCAATATCCACCTAGATCAATCCTCCCCCCTTAAGAAGCAATGCTATCCATTGCATTGAGTGCTTGGGGAAGAGGGGAAATCATTTTTTGAATCTTAATCTTGGTGAGTTGCGTGCCTTACTGGAGAAGTTTCCCTCCTTGGTCTATGTAAGGTTGTCACAAACCTGTTATTGGTGGGGTTGAATCTGTTCCACCAACCTGTTATCTCTAGGATTGACAGGGCATTGTGTAGGCACCATTGTAGGTGAATAAATAATATATTATTTATCTTCTATAATATGCTTCAGTTGTATAGAATTTGATGAGGTTGCAGTGGCCTTCTGTGCATCCTTTAAATAGATTATGAAGAGGCTGAATTTTGCAGTATGAGAGATTATCTTGCGGCATTGTTTTGGTGGAACATTAGTCAGAAATACCTCTGCATCCTATAGAGCTTACTCACCGGAATAATAATGACACTATGGGGTCAAGACTCATAAACATAATGATGTTTCCACATATATGTTTGGCACAAAAAACATCACAAACATCAAGTGGGGAAACCTCACATACTACCTCATCCTCAAAGGGTTGGATGCCATAGGACATGAGACACTACTAGATGACACGAAGATATCTTCCCTAGCAAATCCACCATATGTTGTATGGTTGTGGGTATGGATCATATTTTTTTGGAAGTTTCACCACTTCCCAATGTCTTTATTCATCTTTCATTTACCCTTCTTTTCCTATGTCTTGGACTGGCTATTGGGAGGTTGTTGGTTAGGGTCATATTTATCATGGTTTGGTTGTTTTTTGTTTGCGGACCTGAACTCCCATTTTTTCTGGTAAGCAAAATTATGCTCGATTTTGACATCATATTGATAGGAACTACTAGCTCCCTATCATCTAGCAGTGTCGCCTGTCCTATGGAATTCAATGATGATACTTTTAGGCAATCCATTTTGGTTTGGATGTACCTATGTAGAGCCCCACGGTATTTTACAACCAGATGTCGCTCGAAGTCTTTATTACCCAGCTTGGTACGCAAGGTATGGAAATCATTTGTGAACTATGGCACTATTTGGCCCTTCTCTTTCTGCAGTGTGTTCCATGTCATGCACTAGTGTTCATAGTTATCAATAGGGTAATATTGTTCCTTGACCATATCCATAAACAATCGCAAGTGAGATCGGCCCCATATATTTAAGATTCCTCTATGGAACTTTTCTCCCAGCAAGTTTCCCACCAATCTTTAACATGGATGAGAGCCTTGAGGAGTGCGAAGGTGATCTTTTCCCTATCGAAAAAATTGTGAACAAAGAAATAACCTTCTAGCAGATTTAACCATTTTTCTAGGGAATATGCATCTATCTAGCCTTCAAATACGGGAATATCAAATTTAAATTGTACCTTGAAGGGAGAATTTCCTCCAAAGTGGTCACTTGATGAATATGTGATTGTTGTTAACAGAAGGAATTAAAGGATATGGGAAAAAATCTCCATCATTTTGTCCCTTTGTCACACAAGATCCTTCTCAAGCAACAGTTTCATAGAATCTTCTACTCCATCATTTTTCTATTCTTTCACCATGGAGAGCTTCTTGGGTGTGTGAGATCTATTCTCCTCAAGAGAGACAAGCTCGAGACCCAACTTGCTATACTTGGACCTCGTCGTGGACATGCAATGAAAAAATATCAAGAGAAGTCTACTCTGATACCATTGATCAAGATTTATGAGAGAAATGAAATGAATAACAGATTGAATACAATAACATAGAGATATGGAGAACAACAACAAATATCTAGTGAACAATAACTTCTATTGAATAAATAAAATAGGTTGAAACTATAAAAATGCAGAACTAAAAACAACTTTCTCGAATGGTGGTAGCTATCTCTGAGAAGAGATGTGGCTGCTACACACATCTGTATGAGTAGAATGATTACAATGAGGATCCAGAGGCCTTTTTAACATTACTCATGAATTCCAAAACCATATACATCCACAAACCTAACCCTAGGAGATCAAATTTCAAAAGTTATGTGGGCCCCGATAAGTAAGTTGGTACCTCAATTTCTCGAGGTCGTAACTTTTGCATACGACCTCTATTTTAGGCATGTGATATCCCGTTAGAAATTTATTTGTGATAACTTCACATTATGCCATCAAAATATAACTCTTTCCATAGTTTGACTATGGTAATCCAAAAAGAAAATTGTTTAGAGCCCCAAAACGGCCCTGGAAGTACAGAACAATGTACTGACATGAAAAATTCCAAAATAATCCAATTGGAATAGGTGGGGGACTACTAATATCCACCTGGATGCTGTGTAGGGATTCAATACAACCTAAAAAGTGAAAAAACCATAATTACAAAGAAGTTTCCCCATTACAGAGAATGTGGTATACATAGGGAGGTAATATGGGGTACCTAGGGAGGTACCCAATGGGAATGTAGTTATGTGTTATTAGTGGAAGTCATTTAATATATGGGAATGTGGTCATTCAATGTAAGGTGGACTAGGTCCACTATATTAATAAA